>VCRD01003454.1:16657-29382 GCA_006783055.1 Trinorchestia longiramus
AACTTTGAGACGAAATATTCTCCTAGTGACACCTGGACTTACAGCTATCAGCAAAAACATAGAGACGCCAATAAGCGCATTTCAACTACTTTTTGATGATAGTATTTTCAATATGATATTTGATTGTTCTGAAAAAAAGGCTGCACAACTCGGTCATCCTGAATGGAAATTGAAGAGAGAATCACTGAATGCTTTTATGGATTTTAGTTGATGAATATTTGAAAATAAAGCTTTAAAGTCTCTAGAATATAGTTTTTATTCATTCATTCTATGCAGAACCTTAATAACATGGTTAAAATACAAAAAAACGATTGGGGTCAAATATGACCCCATTTTAGTACTCCGTGTATTATGAGAGGTTTTAGGTAGAGGAAGGTTAATGTAACTCCAAACAGCGCCTCCGCTTCGTAATGCCGCTCCAAACAGCGAGTCCGCAGTAAACGAACTGCGAAGTAGCGAGGGAATACTGTACGTTTTATTTGACTCACCGAGTTTGTTTCCTTCCTAACGGATGTATGAACTGTTCAAAGTACCTACATAGTCTGTAATGTGTACAATAATTATTTCTTTCCTTTCATCATTATTTACTCAGGGTTGTATGAGTGGTCGTATGTTATACAAATCGTAAGTCAAATAGTCCATGTGTATGGTTGGAATGTAAAGTTAGGAATAAAAGAAACGGGTGTAAGAGACACAATTTTTTAGGTAAAGCAATCATGATGCAAAATAAGAGTTTGTGTTGAAAGCAAAATGTACAACAGCGCATGGAATGGTAAATTGGTTTTGCACCAAAAATTTTTCTTTTCAGTCTGGGTATGGGAGGCAGAAAGTCCTATGACACCAAACAATGAACTAGTAATGACTGCTGGGATTGGTTGCAAGGTAGGTCTTACACCCGAGCAAGCCAAGATGCTGGACTTTGTGGCTGTGCTCAACCCATGTAGGAATAAGTCTCCACTATATGTGTTGATCTGTATGAATGGAGAGAAACTTTAGTATAAAATGTTTGAATACTTACCTGACTAGCAGTGACTCAAGTTAAAGCTTTTCATACATAAAGGGTTTGTGCAGAAAGTAATTATTAGAGTTAATGAACAAACCCACTTTCAAGACGTATTATTCAGGTTGTATCATTTTTAATTTGCATTGGCAATTACCTAACTTTAATAAATATTACAGGTTCCTCCGATCCTGCTCTGACTCCATCATCCCCAACGAACTCTCCGTCTCACGAGTCATATAGGAGCAATCCAGAGTTCACATCTCCGGTGACAAACGGCAACAACAATAACCTCAACAACAACAACGCTTCTAATGACCGCAGCACCACGGCCACTCCCCTGAGCCTCCTCGAGAACTGCACCACTGCCAGCAGCAACGACTCCATCTATGGCATGAGCAGTAAGAACAGTTGCAACACTCGCTCTCTGAGCAGCCAGTCGTCAGTGACAAGCACGCGCAGCTCCAAGAGCAACAGGAGCTCCAGACTAGGAGCTGAAAGCAGCTCGACTAGTCATGGACATGATAAGGGTATGGCTGGCCCAGGACACAATGCCATGGCTGGGCTGGGACATGACAATGCCATGGCTGGACTGGGACAAAATGATGCCATGTTGTCTGGACTGGGACAAAATAATGGTAGGCCTGGACATGCAAATGGCTGCACTGCTTCAGGAACAGAAAATGGGTTTCCTCATCCTATATCAGAGAATGGTTCTACGCGCAGTAGCAGGGGAGGAGCTCAAGGAAATGGCGTGGCCTTTACAGATCCAAGGCGATTGTCGTCCTCTTCTTGCTCTTCTCACTCTCCTCCACTTCTTCCCTCTTTCCGATCATCCCCTCCTCCTCTTCTGTCCTCCCCTCCATCGTCTCCTTCACCTCCTCCACTACTGCCGTTCCTCCACAGCAAATGCTCCAACAACACTCCATTCTCGGCTGGAATATCAACTGCAGCTGCTTGCTGTTCACCTCCTCCTCTACCCAAATCCCCGACTGAAACTGGTCTTGAACTTGAGTTGGATTCTCCGGACGCTGGAGAAAGAACTCCTGTTAATGAAATTAGTCCTGCCTCATCACGATATACTTCAGAGGAATACATCAGGGAAGCTGGCTTCCAACTTACCAATAACATAAGCTCTAAGCTAGAAGCACTTGAAGGTACAAATGCTCAGAATTCTGTGGTGAATATTTGCAATAGTCCTGAGTCATTCTTGCGTGAACAGTGGCACGCTGACTTCAACGGATCGTTGAACTGCAATCCAGCAAATAACTCTATGAGTGGTGGAGTGTATGGCAAGGGAATAAATGAGCCGTCACCTGCCTTACAAGTTTCTCAAGATTATGTGTATGATACTTCAAACACAGGCACTGAAAACGACAATGATGACACTTTTGGCCAGTTCATTCGAGATGGCCAAGCGTCTTTCTTCTTGAGCGACCATGTAGAAGACACCGTGAAGGTGTCCAGCCAAGAGAGTTTGTCTCAAGGTAGTGAAAATGTCATAGATGATTCTGCTCCTGTTTCGTTGGAATCCGATAGCTGCAAGGAATATTCTTCTAAAGAAGTCAATTATTGTCCGTCAAGTAATAAAGGACAAATATTTTCAGTGCAAGCTGAAGACCAAGACCCCACGTCGTCATTTGCCAACATATTCTGCTCGTCCACAGTAAATTATGACATATCTTTGGAAGAGGACCCGAAAGACTCCTTACAAATAGATTGCACTGATTCTCTGAGTAGTGATAAAAATCTATTCAATGATGGTAAGAAGACCTCTGTTGGCACAGATGCATCCATTAGTACTCCTTCTCTTGCTGAAAACTCTGAATCCCAAAATGAATGTAAGGAAGGCTATTTTCTTGATTCTGTTATAGAAAACATCAAAACTAAACATCCTACCACTGCCCAGGGTGAGAAAGACAGCTATTCATGTGAAGTTGACTGCAAAAATGAAGTGGGCAAATCCATGGAAAGCCCTCAGGAGTGTAAAGAAAGTTCAGACATTACTACCAACCTGATCCGCTTCACTAGCAACTTATCTCTGCATAACATTGCTGACGACGCTGCTGCTTTTTCTGAGAAGGCTGGTGTAAATCAGCCTATCAGTTCGCTTCTCGATGACACTGCCAATATCTTGAGCCCGGTGGATGAAATTTTGAGCCTTGATCTTGACGCTGCTGTTGGCAATTGTGTCAGTAAACATTTAAATGACCAATCGCTCTCTCTGGGCATCGAAAATCCGCATTTGGAAGTGAAGAACTCGGGTGGAGAGGAGGTTATTTTCCTGCAGAAATCTGAAAGGCATTCCATTGACGAAAAAAATGCTGGCACTGTCAAGCAAAGTGGACTAGACGATGGCAATGGACGACTTAACCACAACACGGCTGCTGCTATGAGTCATGCGTCAGGCAAAGATGCAGAAAATCAAAGGTACTCAAAAGGACTGCAAACAGAACCAGAAGCTTTTGATTCAAGACACTCTGTCGAGAAGAGAAGCGTTTCAACAGACCCTGCTGATTTTGCCTTTGAAATGCATAAGAGATGCTGCTGTTGCTGCTGCAGCTACCCCCGGGGTCACAGGACTACTGAGGGTGCAGCAGGGAGTGTTGGTGGCTCTCAAGAGAAGACTACTGTCAGCAGAGCAGTAGAAACTGATGCTGTTGTTCCACAAGTGAAGGAACCTGAAGGTGAGTTGTTTAGTTCTTCTGTGCTTACTGTCTCTCTTGCCTCAACTTCAACATCGCTGGAATTGTTACTGTTTACTGAACCTTATTCCTTCATGACTTGTGGTTGACTTACTGACAGAACGTTTTACTCGTATGAGGTTTTCTACCAATATTCAGATAAGGTATTTTAAACTTGTATTAGGTTGGAAGGATATATACTCATATATTTAGCCTCCCCATTTTCCTAGAACAAAATAAAATCAGTAAAGACCAAGTGAAATAGTATCTAACGTTAGGAACATAGAATAAAGGTAGGCTAAAGCTCACATGAGGTCTCCTTTCAGGTGAGGTAGACATACTTCAGTCCGCATCCTCTACCTTGTACCAGGTTCTACTGCACATTAACATATCCTGCTCACCGTGTAACGGTTTAAGACAGCTTGATGTACTCGTACAAGTATTCATTTATTGCTTATTGCTCTTGAATTTTTCATAATTTCTTAGTCACTGGCTGGTACAGTTTCATGCTACCTTGTGCGGGTTTTTTCTCTCTGTTCTCTGTTCGCTATTTTTAATTTCCCGGTTATTAAGATTTCTTCTATCCTTCACATGTTTTTTTGTTTGATTTATCTCCAATTTCCCATCATTCTACTGTTGTGAGCTTCCACGTATATCTGGTACGAGCTCATAGTTTTGTTCAGGTTATCTTATTTACTCAACTCAAAGTGTCGTTTCCAACCAGAAAAATTCCACCTTTTCGTATTCTTAATAAGAATAAATATTTCTCAACTGCGAACTCGCGAGTTTAGCTAAATCTGCATGCACTGAGAGGATCATCGTAGACCACCGTCTCTCATGTCCCCCACTCAGAGATCACCATCTCTCATGTCCCCCACACAGAGATCACCATTTCTCGTGTCCCCCACACAGAGATCATCATCTCTCATGTCCCCCACACAGAGATCACCATTTCTCATGTCCCCCACACAGAGATCATCATCTCTCATAACCCACAGAGATCACCATCTCTCATGTCCCCCACACAGAGATCACCATCTCTCATGTGCCCCACACAGAGATCATCATCTCTCGTAACCCACAGAGATCATCATCAAGATCCGTGTGGGGGGTTCAGAGGACCCTGACTTCATTGAGGTACCCTTGCCAGCGTCCACACCCACTGCAGCACACCGCTCTTACGGCGCCCTTCTGCAGCTGTGCTGTACCCACCTCTACCTCAACCCCCACCATGTGCAGCGTATCAGGTGTGTGCTGGGCATCAGGTGTGTGCTGGACATGAGGTGTGTGCTGGGCATCAGGTGTGTGCTGGGCATCAGGTATGTGTTAAACATCGGGTATGTGCTGGGGATTATATGAGTGCTTATTCAGTACACATTGGATCTTCTTTAATGAAGAGATTTCAATCTCTTGGTTCATAATAGCATTTTTTCAAAACATACGCTACTTGACTGTAAGCAGAAACTTCCATGTTCTGGAACCTTTAAGTGTTTTCATGGATTAATGCATGAATAACAAGGAGCTTCTCCAAGGCCTTTTATAACGAACAACTGGCCGCTACTTATGTAGTCTTGGACTCCGCAGACCAGTGAAAGGAATGCAGTAAGGGTTTGCTAAGGCTTCAGGAGTGAGGCATACTGTACATTATAGTGTAGGTTTACACCTCCGTTATGTCTGTTAAATATCTACTGCTTCAAACGTCATCGCCATTATACAGGGCGTCCCAAAAAAGTACTCGTTCTTTGACTGCCAATTACTCATGTACAGTAGAATTCCTTTAAACTGGCACTCGCTGGTCAAGCTTTATATATTTATTCATTGTTTTTTCTTCTTTAACTGCTTTAAGCAATTGATATGGTTTTCCTTTTATGTCTAGCGTGTCTATGAATTGTTTGTGGTTACTTGGGTGATATTAACTGGTAACTGCAAAGTCCCATGGGTGCTGGTTAGAAAGAGTTCTACTGTATTTTGTTTTGAGTTAGGTGTTGTTTAATGACATAGGTGCAAGTTTTATCATTTAAATTATAGGAATAAAATCAAATTTAAGAAAATAAAATATCATGAAAGAAATCTTTAATATTCTATCCCTAATTTAGTCTCCCCCTAGTATTGAGTTGTCCAAGAGTAAGTGTATCTTTTTAGGAACACCTCTAGAGTGGATCCTGAGTCTGAGTTATCCATTAGTGACTTCAGACTAGTGATAGCAACAGAGCTTCTCTACAGTTGAGATGAACAATTCGTATGTTCAAGCATATAATACTCAGTTCAACCGGTTTTTCTGTACATGTGTAGGTATGAAGTACAGAGTTTGTGCGTCGTTGACGATGCTAGTAGAGTTTGTACGTTGTTTATTTTGGTGTCTGTCGTGTGCAGGAAGCTGCCGAACATCCGGCTTCGCAACGATGCAGATGTTGTCCGTCTTACGTCTGGTGCAGAACTGGAGCTGGTGGTAGGAGGGAGGGGAGGGGTCACTGGTCGAGGTGGAGGGAGTGGGAGTGCGACTTTCCCGGCCCGCCCCATACTCTACTGAACTGGTAGCAGTGATACCTAGCGAATCCCGGCCCACCCCATACTCTACTGAACTGGTAGCAGTGATACCTAGCGAATCCCGGCCCACCCCATACTCTACTGAACTGGTAGTAGTGATACCTAGCGAATCCCGGCCCACCCCATACTCTACTGAACTGGTAGCAGTGATACCTAGCCAATCGTGTTTGACTTGTTAGGTATCCTATATATGAGTTAGGTAACCTATTCCAACTTTGTGATTTGTTACGTATTCTGAACTAGGTTGCTACCGTCTGAAAAGGCATTATATTTTAGTATAAATGTTATATAACCTATAAAGGTAATTCTATTTAAAGGATATTGAGCACAAAAGCCTGTTCTCATAGTTGGCACACTTATTGTTAAGAGAGCTTTCTCATTTAAAAGTGTGAAGGGTATTAAGTGAAGAGAAAGGAGAGTGTGAAGGGTGTTGAGACTATGAAGAGAAAGGAGATAGTGTTTGAAGGGTATTGAGACCATAAAGAGAGTGTGTAAAGGGTGTTGAAACCATGAAAAGAAAGAAGGAGAGAGAGTGTGAAGGGTGAAGAATAGAAGAAGGAGAGAGTGTGGGGGCACGTAGTCTGCTCAGCATCAGTAAACTCCCCCCTTTCTTCAATAAGACAGGCTCTGGTATGGAAAGGAATAACTACCGCTATAATGGCGCCGTAGTCAACTACCAGCAGGGGACTCACCTCTGGTTTAGTAGGGAGCCTGTTTTGGCAGTGAATTTAAGTTGTGGTGTAACGCTGGTATCAGGACTAGTCCTGCTGCTGTGCTTTGCACTTCTTTGGAATTATACTCTGCAAGAATAGGCACGTGGCGTACATGTCACCAGCAAGTGCAGGCCAGTTAGTCTAGCTTGTACAAGACTCGACCTGTCATAGCTGCAGGTGCTCCAGTGTCCAGGGTTGATGTTCCACCTTATATTTCCCCTCCTTAAGCGGTGCTGAGACAGTGCAGCGTTATAACTGCTGCACCCACTGCAGTGCAGCGTTATCACTGCACTCACTGCAGTGCAGCGTTGTCACTGCTGCACTCACTGCACACATTAATACACTCAGGTGCTGCAGTTTACCTTCAAGCTGACGTTGTGCTCTGATGTTTGCCTCTGCTGCTGTTGCCACAATGGTTTTGCTGCTGTTGCCACAATGGTTTTGCTGCTGTTGCCACAATGGTTTTGCTGCTGTCGCCACAATGGTTTTGCTGCTGTTGCCACAATGGTTTTGCTGCTGTTGCCACAATGGGCACTAGGGCGGCACAGCAGCACAAGATATACAGCTGTGGTGCTACTGAATTCAGTACATTTTGTTAAGTTGTTATTTTTTATCTGATACTGTTATATTTAGCTAGTGTTATTATTTGTTAATTTACTTACTTACTTACTTACTTACTTACTTATTTACCTTGTATGAGCACCTCCGGATTCTCATGTGTCCAGTTTCTGTGTTAGTTTACTGTAGCAAGTCAACGTCGGTCGTCCAGCTCAGTTTCTTTGTCTTTATTTCTCAATGTTTTCGTTTGTTTTTGTTGACGTTCATTGAGATGCTGGGATCCCTGAACTGTCATGACAGTAAATACTATAATGATATCTCTGAAACCTAAAAAACCTTCTGTAATACTAGTATTTGTAGGAAGTACCGTTAAATACTCGAACGGGGTGTGCAGTCTGTGAACCCAGACCACTTGCTCATTACTCAGAAGACCTTCATGGTTCTTCCATTAGCGAATAATGCTTTATTGCTTCATTTTTTTGGTGTATGATGTTCTTTTTATGTTTACTAAAAGCGATGAACCAGTCATGCATCACATTCATGTGTACTGAGAGAGATGAACCAGTCATGCATCACATTCATGTGTACTGAGAGAGATGAACCAGTCATGCATCACATTCATGTGTACTGAGAGAGATGAACCAGTCATGCATCACAGAACTGTGTGTCGGTGGTGTGTAACGTATTATAGGTTGGGTGACAGTGTCACAGTGCGGTGGTCCTCAACCTTTTTATCACTGCGGATCATTCAACGTTTGATAATTTTACCGCAGCCCGCTTAGGATGGGGAAGGTTGATAACCTGCATGCAGCCGCTCAGCTCCCTGTTGATCTCTCATCCATGCAAAGTCGCCCAATCCCGAGAGAAATGCATCACAGTGAATACGATGGAAATAGTTTATTGTGCGGCCCTGTACCATTTGTTCCACAGACCGGTACTGGTCTGCCGCCCGGGGTTGGGGAACACTGCCGTAGCACACACGTGTACAACATAACTAGACTGGGAATATTGAGACAAGGCAGCGATTTCTTATGTGGGAACTAGAACTTTCAGTCGCTCAGTGCAGGGAGGAAAGATGTGAGGGAGAGTTTGGCACAGGGTGTGTCGGGATGAGTAGAGGGGAAGTGGAGATGGATAACTAGGGAATAGATAAATATGCGTATACTGCATAGGATTGAGAGTTGTCAAGGGTGTGTGTAGGAGTGCAGTATTCTACAACAATAGAACAGTCACTAAAAAGGAAATCCAGAAAAAGATGACACTGGACACGCAGATAAGTATATGCACAGTTACTTATCATCACTAGGCTTTTATCTTGCGACACTGGCCGGTTTTTCATTGGAATTGCGGTCATCTAGGTCGAATATGGTATAAACAAGGTGCTGCTGCATAGCTTCCTTTTTTCAAAGCAAAGCCCTTTGAAAAAAGGAAAATATGTCGCCGCTCCCTGTATCTTACTAAAAATTAACGGGCATATGCGAACGTTTTCATTAATTCGGCTGAAAATTTAAGTAGAGATCCGTGACGCGGCAGCTATGGTGTGTGTTGCAACGGAGTCGCTACTCCAATTTACATTCTGGTCCAAGCTCTGGTCTCAGCATGTGTAATTGTAATGTAATTGTAAATTGTAGTAATTTGGTTTCGGTGTTGGCTGGTAGTGTTATACGTGTTTGAAGCATTCTTATAATGCAGAGTATTTGTTACCTGGTGAGAAGTTCATTCAGCTTCCGTACTTTCGCTTTGTGAAGTTCCGTGCGAAAGTTTTGGCAGCATTGAGAGTAGTCAGGATACCGGCCAGTTGAGGTAAATACTCTTATGCTCACTCCTGCACTGTAATGTTTAACTTCAGTGTAGCCTGTGCTGGATCATGATGGATCCTGTATCGGTTGATAATGGAGCGTGTCGATAATGTTGCGTGTACTGGTCGATAATGGAGCGTCTCCCGGTCGATAATAGAGCCTGTACTGGCTCGTAACGGAGCTTGTACCGATATTCCATGTGTCATAACACTGGAAGCTCACGTGACTGCAGCTCTTGCGTATTTCATTTAAACGCATACTCACGTCGCCAATTGGACGATCAGTGTAGAAACTTGCGCGTCATTCGAGGGAAGCGGACAGCTCCCGCACACCACAGCTAGACCACTCATTACGGTGGGCCTAACTAGTTATAGTGGCTCTAGTGTTAACTAGACCCTTAGTTATGGTGGTCCATGTAGACTGAATTACTAGTTGTGGTGGTCTATATAGACTAAATTACTAGTTATGGTGGTCTATATTTATACTAAATTACCAGTTATGGTGGTCTATATGTATACTAAATTACCAGTTATGGTGATCTACATAGACTAAATTATTAGTTATGGTGGTCTATATATATACTAAATTACTAGTTATGGTGGTCTACATAGACTAAATTACTAGTTATGATGGTCTAAATACACTAAATTACTAGTTATGGGGGTCTATATAGACTAAATTACTAGTTATGGGGGTCTATATAGACTAAATTACTAATTATGGTGGTCTATATAAACTAAACTACTATTTGTAGTGGTCTGTATAAACTAAACTACTATTTATGGTGGTCTAATTAACTAGAGCACTGCAGCTACTAGACATTATTTGAACTTATTTAATTAGTTTAATATTTAATGTCTTCTTTCTCACTAGTATTGCACATAGCTCTAGTTCTTGCTCTAGTGAATAGTGAATGTTTAATCCTACTCAGCTAGTCACTACTACTAGTTTAGTCCGTGTCGTGCCTAGTGACATCCTGGTCTACTGACCCTAGTCGCTGTTATCCTAGATTTAGTACGTAACCTAGTTCAGTAACCTAGTTCAATAAAACTAGTTCAGTAACCTAGTTGAGTAGACTAGTTCAATAACACTGGTTCAGTAACACTAGTTCAGTAAACTAATTCAATAACACTAGTTAAGTAACACTAGGTCCAACCTTCGTATTAGTACTAGGTTAAGAACTTTGCAGTTATTTTCCAATGTCTACTGCAAATATCTGGTCCATGGGTTCTCATGTGCAGGTTAGTGATGAAGGTCAACACTTATTCCATACATGTGTGTTACTTGTTGTGTTGTGTGATGGCGCTCCAGGCAGCATGAAATGTAACATTTTGGAAGTGTTGTAACATTCTTACAATGTAACATCTTGCATATGTTACACGCCACAGTAATGACTCATGTCTCCAACAATTCGTCAGCACTGAACAACTCTTTTTCATCTCCGGCACAAGGAAGGGAACTGCAATATTCAAGTAGCTCATAATGCAGAACATGTCGCGCACTCAGCATGCAGGCATACGCTGAGAAATGTGTTACTGGTGTGTGTGGCGGTCTATTCTTACTTGACCGTTATTCTTAAGTGTGATCTGCATTGTCTTTATTTCAGCTTAATTGGGTAATTATTTGATTAATTATCACTATGAAGTTAAGATTTTCATGTGTTATCAATTACTTGAATAGGGGTTTTTGTTTCAAGTATAGTACCCGCGTTACAGAGTGATGTGAGGTGTCTGTCCACAGACGAGGAGTCTTTATTGCGTCCCCAAGTCTAAAAAGCCTGTATTTCTTCCAGGGTTGTAGAAGCGTGTGGGTACTGCGCTTCACAAGATTCCCATAAAATAAAGTATAGAATTTCTCGTATTCTACGCTTCATTGTAATAAATTTAGGTTCAAGAAACAGAAATACCGTATTCTCTACACTCCTATAAGTCCTACTTTCCTACATGATTTAGAAGAATACGTCCATTACATTTAATATCTGCGCAGAACTTTTATTTTATGTATAGATATATATATGTTATATGTCTAATTCCTGCTTAATATTTACAATTGTTGTTTCACGAATATGTGAACTCTGTAGACACTGACTTTCATGATCAGCTGTGATGCTGATGTTGCCTGTGCGTGCTCCCAGTCCCACACGATACAGCACTCAGCTGAGGTGCATTCGTTTACACATCAATGTAACACAAACACCTCGTGATCTTATCCTTGTTTCCTGTGCAGCTGCGTCTTTTTTCCGAACGTTTTCATTGCTTCAACGTTTCACTGAAACTATTTTGCTAGAAGCCATTCGCTGAAACTTTTGTATTGAAGCTTTTTGTTCTTTTACTTTATTGCTTAAGGCTTATTTTGTTATTAATATTTAGTTGCTATAGGCGTTCATTTGAACTATTGGGATAAATTTCGAGCTAGTAGCTGTTCATTGTTCATTATGCCGTGTCGAAAATTATTGGGCAATTCTTTGACCACAAGACTTGGAGGAAATTTTTCTAACTGCTAATATATTGCAGTATATATATATATGCCTGCAATTCCTGTTGAGGAAAATAATTCCCCGGTTCAAGAAAAAACTACTCTCAACGGCATTCTATTTCCTAGACTTGCATAACACATCACTTCTATGTCATGTCTACGGAATTTGAAATTATTTCTACTGCACATTGCTTCCTATAGTTCACATTAGCTATGATGTTTCTACATTCTACTTTCTCTTGTATCTTGACACGATGTAAACGTAAAACCTAGTCCAGTTTTCACTTTAAATAAAGTTTCAAAATAAAAACTAAACGTTTAATCTAGACTTTCTAATTCGTGTGTACAAATGCCTAAAGTTTTCTCTTATCAGTTCATTCAATGGCTGATTTCTTCACTCGTTATCCGGTGTTAGACTGTACGAGGTAGTCTAACAGTTATGTCTCGAAAAAGAAACCTCGGAAGCAGAAGAACTGGAATCTCTCCTGTTCATTCTTCCATAATCTAGGAGAAGAGAACCAGTGTACGGTGTGTACTAGATATGAAGCCTAGGCAGTGATATCTAAAGTTACCATGTCTAAACGGAGGCCCTATATATATAAAATATTCATTGTGTTAAATTCAAAATTAATGTCGGGGGATGTTATGCCGTTAGATCATAACGATCTCCTCAGGGACAGATGTAGGGACGTCGTCCAAACTAAACAGAAATTGTTGTTGGTTCGCATCTGGACCGAAAATTATCTTTCTTTTGCGCCTCGTTCTACGTTTTCGTTATTACGGGGTCCTTTAATTTTTTTTTAGCGTCAACGTACCTTCCCGCGATATACCACCCCTCCTCTCCAATCCCACTCACCCAAACCTCTTCCCTCCTCTCCAATCCCACTCACCCAAACCTCTTCCTTCCTCTCCAATCCCACTCACCCAAACCTCTTCCTTCCTCTCCAAT
>VCRD01003454.1:29885-53448 GCA_006783055.1 Trinorchestia longiramus
ACCCAAACCTCTTCCCTCCTCTCCAATCCCACTCACCCAAACCTCTTCCTTCCTCTCCAATCCCACTCACCCAAACCTCTTCCCTCCTCTCCAATCCCACTCACCCAAACCTCTCCCCTTCTCCCCCTAACATTGGGAAGAACACGTTGTCAACCGCGTTGACCCTTCGCTGCTGAACAATGAGAGGAAATTAGGAGACTGAATGATCCTGACACAAGAGAACTATGCATGAGGGAATATTACTTCTACGTCGCATTTTTTCTCAAATTGACAGCATTAGCAAAATGGTTTCTTGATGCACGGATTGTGTATTAAAGCAACTAGTGGCTTCATTTTTAACGGCTTGTGTAGACTGCCATAAGTGTGCAGTATTATTATGTACGTGGTATTTACTGTATTGACTTCTTGCTGTACGGACACATGAGCCTAAAAAGACATTCTCTAACGACCTGTTGTTACTATTCTGATGGTTATTCTGGTACCGAAGATATCGTTGACACGTCATTGGTTTTCTGAATTATTTAGACCTTCACACATGCTCGAATATGTGTATCAATGTAGGTATACCATTCATGATGTGTTGATGTTAATCCAGGATGTGTTGATGGTCATCCATGATGTGTCAATGGTAATCTATGTTGCGTGGAGAGTAAATCTATAAAATTAAGGCCTCCTAACGAGAAAGTGTATGTGGGCCAGTGAAAGGTTATGAAGTGTAGGTGAACACGTGTGTTCTTAGTAATTATTATGCACAAAATTGCTGAACAAACTTTGTTATTACGGATTAAAAAATATATTGCTTCTTTCATAGATGTAGCACAATAATTACGTCCACTGTATCATTCCATGACTTGTATCTCTCTTACATGTGTCTGGGCGTCTCTGGTGTCTGTGGCCATACACGACACTTTTGTAGCTCTGTGTATCACGTCAAATACATGTATGACGCTCTCTCGTGTGTGTGTGATTTCAGTATCCTTTGACTATTTCAGGTTTTCTACAAACTATTTTCAATGTGTTTCAACATACTACAAACTATTTCAAATTTCCTAGCAACTGCTTTTGATGTACTAGAAGCTGTTCCAAATTTATTAACAACTAGTTCCAATGAACTAGAGACCTTTCTAAATGTACTAGGAGCTAGTCCAAATATGCTGAAATTTTCCAAATGTCCTAGAAACTATTCCATGTGTACTGGAAACTCTTCAAAAATATACTAGAAAGTTTATTACTTTCCAGTACGAACTTCCAGTTCGTACTGGAGATTTGTTCTAGCGTACTACAAAGTTTATTGGATGTACTGGAAATTTATTCCAAAGTACTACAAAGTTTACAAAATGTACTGGAAATTAGTCCCCATGTACTAGAAAGTTGATTGCATACTCTGCAAATGTACTTGAATTTCCTAGAAATCTTTCAAAATGTACTGAAAAGTATTCCAGAAGTGCACAATCTGTCGTACAGAACTCATGCGAACTAGACGAGCACTTCGTCGTTAATTGCAAAATTATCTCGGGTCGTCCAGAAGTGCCTCTGAATGTTCAAGTATTTCATTTTAAAAGGGAAGTTTTATTGTTTTGTTTTTACAGCTAAATAATTCTTACGTTACGGGAAACTAGAAAAAACATCAAAACTAAAGTCTAAGGTGAAATTCATTAATGCGCAGAAAAATAAAGTAATCTTAGATGTTCATTCATTGCAATTTTATCATATGTATACCCAGTAATTGCAATATGAATACACAATTGCAACTTTAAATACACGTTTATTGCTAGTATAAATTCTTTGAAGTGGTAAAAACTTGTTGATTAGGGTAATGCTTGTGGGAGCTCGAGTGAGACGGTGACTTTTTTTCATTAATAGATAGTACCATGATAATGTCAATATTCTTGTCACCATAAACAATCGCCACACTTTACAATATATTGTTACCAGGAGCAAATTTTTAAAATGTCATGTCATGGTATATTCTATGATTTTACTTTACTGAAACAATTATTTTTGAAGTTTCAATTTGCATAGAAACAATTATAGTTTTCGCGCGATACTTCCACGTAGATTTGCTATAAGGACGTTATTCTGAAATATTTACAGGGTGTTTCAGAATTAAGGCAACGAACTTTTTGGTAGGTTTATGAAATTCAAATGCACGATTTTGATTTTAAGGGTTGAAACTCAAAGGTGAATAATAAGCAAACGATACAGTGTTACATTTATTCGATGTAACCACCATTATTACGAACTACAGCTTCAAGTCTATTTACAAATGTATGCAAGCGGCAGTTTTGCTTTGAGGGACTCGAGAGAAGTGTGAGGGGGGAGGGGTAGCGAAGACCCTTGTCTCCAAAATAGACCAGATAGAAAAGTCCAAGGGATTGAGATCGGGGCTCCCTGCTGGTCATACGTCTTTGCTTATAAAAGATGGAATGTTCCTCTGAATCCAGGTTTGGGTTACGTTGGAGCCATGTGATGGTGCTGAATCCTGTTGAAGACTCCATGGTGAACCCTGAAAATGTTCTGTAGCCCATGGTAGCAACTTTGATTTCAAAATAAGAGAAGTGTACCGTTCTGAGTTCAGTTTGACCCCACAAGGCACGAAAACAATCGGAGATCTTCCTGTGACCGTCACAGCTGCCCAAACCATGACAGACTGTGCATTTTGACGTCTCGTAAAATCCTACCCTCGACTGAAGTTGAGGAACTCCAAACTCGGTCGTTCTAATGGTTCACAACTTGTTGAATGTCAAATTGTTTCTCATGTGTGAACACCAAGTTTGAGAGTGTACCTTGAGCTATCTCATTAATGATGTAACGACTTCTTTCAGCCCTCATTCTCTCATGATGTTCAGTAAGCTCTTGACGTTTCATCATTTTGTAAAGTTTCTTTCCCAGATTCTCCTTCAACACTCGATGCATTGAAGTTTTGCTAACACCGGTTTCTGCAGCCAGTTCTCGATGAGATCGACGTGGGTTTCGACGCAACTTCTCCCGCGTATTTTTGCTAAGTTTTTGGTTCGAACACTTTGTTTCTGGGCTCGTCCTGGTTTATCAGAAGCTGTACCAGTTTCCTTAAACTTTTTAACAATTTTCCGAACAGTTGAACGGTTCATTTTTTACTTTTTTGCAATTTATGCGTTACTCTCGCCTTCTTTGTGGAGCTTGATAACGATATTTCCATCCACAGTCATTATCTAAAGAATGAATATAAAATTTAGATACTTGAAATAGAAAGATTATCTTACTACCTTCAAAATAATATAAGATTTAAATAACCAAACATTGATTTGAAATGATTTATTTAATATGCAAAACTGGTTGTCATAATTCTGAACCACCCTGTATATTGATTAATGTAGTAGACGCTACTTGAAGCTTCACATATACGACTGAGTGTGTAATGTTGACCGAATTACATCCCTGTAAGTCAAGCTTATTTTTTTTCATTAAAGGGTTCATTGATTTCATTTTAATTTTAATGAATTGATAATCAATGTAGAGAATTATTAAGTGTTTACCCGTAGTTGACAGTAAATAATAAGGTATGTACAGGTGCAGCAACATACATTCCTTTTTTCAAAGGAAGTTCCCTTAAAAAAAAGAACGTTATGTTGCCGTACCCTGTAGATAACTTTGTTAAAGCACAAGTGAAATTTAACTTACAGAAAGCCTTCTTGAAAACCTATTTTTTTGTACAAGTTACCTCGCTCCTCAGAAGTCTGACTCATGACTGGTTAGTAAACGGATTCTCCCCAAGCAAAGAGTAAGAAAAAGCAAGGAAAAACTGGATAAATGATGCTGATGCTCCGCTTTTTGTCAGTTGCGGATCAGGTTTTCCGATTTCACTCCACGTAGCCGGACGAGCTTGAGGGAGTGCAAGAATAATTTTATTTTGCCACCTTTTTTTAAGCTTTTAATACGACCTTTTTATAAGTCTGGATCTCAGATAGTAAGGCTGGTTGTGAAGACTGAAGAACTTCTCTCAAGACCGAGAGATATGTTGCATCGAGAGTTTTTTCTATTTCATTTTAACGCTTACTGAGTTGTTGTAAGCTGTAACCAAACTTACAGGACATTCACTGACAGAGGATTGGTCTCGCTTGTAATTTTTAATACAAGAAATTTGAAACAATATTGTATCGTAAAACTTCATGCTTCAACAAAAAATATTTGTAACACCAATTTATCATTCTGTAAAAAAACTTCTTATTCGGATTTTAACCTGAGTCAAATTCTATAAAATTATGTTATTTTCCTGGAGACTGAGTCTGACACCTGAAGAATGAGTCTTATTTACTAACGAATATTGGAAAATAAGTACTCGTACTATGATATCATGTACCAATAAATGATGTGGTTGAAGAAATTACTCAGGGTTTACCTAAGTTTTCATTACGAATAGCTACGAGGAAACTTAACGACCTTGGAGTATCTTCTTGCAGCATTCCGTCTTTTAAACAATTCGAATTGAAGTCTCTTAAGCAAATAAAATAAAGATAAACTATGAGTTTATCTTGATTTCAATTCTTTCCATGTGGCTTACTCACGCTTCTCCTAATTTTTTATTTCAGCGTCATTTATGGTCAAGCACAATTAATGTTTGTCTCTCGCTTCAGTTCACATGAGGAGTTCAAATACAGAGTCAACAGGCAAGCGCCTCTGACATCAGCAACAGGAACTCACGCTGCTGAACTTCTGCCAAACGTGAAACTTATTTTCTTTCTGTTATTTTCGACACCTTCTAAGGACGTCATGAACGCGGCATTGAATTTTATAAAGAACATTATATTTAAGTCCGGAAAATATCAGCTATAATTTCCCGGACCTCTGCCCTTTATCTCGGAGCAGCGGCGCAATCTTCGAAGAAAAGAACGCTTGATCTTGCAATGCTGTCTTGTGTGCAATGAAGAAGCAAGGATGCCTTTGTCTTATCGATAGGAAACGTAAATCAACAAGTAAAACAAGCTCCATCTTCTTAATGAACTCACACACGTTTAGTGTTGTCATACAAAACACAAGTATTTTTGTTTGCAAGTTTATTGTCTTGAGGAGATTCATGATATCGCCAGCGTGATCGAGTACTATTTTATTCAGTTCAAGGGTATAATTATGCTAGCTCCTCGTTCCTAATAAATAAAGTTACCATTAAAAGCGTCATCTTAATGAGAACTTTATTGTTTTAGTTGAATAACTAAACCTTCATTTCTGAACTTGCAAATTTTATTTTATAACCCGAGATATTTTGAACGTAAAATTACTAAGAGCTTCGTAAAGCTCTTGAAATTCTTGCAGGTCTTGTGACTTCACGATGCTCAAGAGGGCAAGGTTAAGCAGAACGTTGAATTTCATGCGCGTTTTATGGTTTATGAAGAAGTTCATGGAATTCCGAGTCAACTCACTACGGACAATACTGCTAATTTATTAATTTGGTGTTTAAGAATTGTATTGTTTGCTGTAACAATTATGAGATGTAAGACCTTTCTTTCTTTGATTTTCAGGTGATGTCAAAACTTGTTTGGAGTGCGACCTATGAGTTACTTCAATCAAAATTGCTTCTGTATTGTGATTTTAAATTCATTATCAGTTTTGATTTTTTCTTTTCTCATATTTCGGCATCGAGATATGCACGGCATATTTCGATAAAAATTGGACAACATTTATGAAAAAATGTATTTATCGCATTTCTGTTCAAACATTTACGCGTAATGGACGTTCAATACGTGTATGATGTTATACCAGCGAAAATATAAATATGTTCCAAGTTTTGTAAAGAAGGATGTATATTGATCTATAATTTATTGGGTAGGGTGTTACTTGCTTAGTATGTGTTCTGAACGCAATTACTGAAAAAATTACATATTCATCCAAGTTTATCAAAATTCATCGGTCTGTCATTACACAAATTCCCGAAAAAAATATTTCTGTGATATGGAAATTCATACACCGATCTGGAGTTCCAAGTCTACATCCTCATATTGAACAACTAAGACAGCTGTAAAAAATTTTATCGTAGTGAACATGATAACTAACGCAAGATTCTGGCGTCCGTTACGTATGATCTTTTAGCCTACAACCTCTCGTTTAGGTTCGAATTTTCATTACAAAAATGGCTGATGACCGAAGAAATAAAACGCCTGAGTTCACATTATTCATTTTTTGAACATTTAATCTTTTAGTCATTCAATCATCGGGTTATAATATCAAGCGCCTATGATTGAAAGATTTTGGGCTCACAAGTTTATCAGAATGGATAAAAAGTTTACTTTCCTATCCTTTCGTAGATACCAACACACTTCAACTAAATCTGTTGAAAAATTGTCGATTTATCGCTTCCTCATACCATACAAGACTGCATACGGGCTACGGCGCGTGGGATCGTAAGAATGTTGTATTTTCCAATCCAGTAACGAAAAATGTCTTTGTTTCTCAACCTGAAAATTGTGTCTCGGCTTTAGATAAAATACTTGCAGGCAAAGGCTTAATGCTGAAAGTAAGTATTTATGTGAAGAATAGCAATATTAACTTCCTGGGAAATTAAATATAGATAGCCTGATGTAAATGGCAATAAACACTCTTAGTATCGTGGGGTTCAAGGAATTCCCCGAATCCCAATTCAGGATACGCGTGTGTCCTTAATATAAATATAAGGTGAGCACCTGCAAGACCTTCAGTGAGTGCTGCAGCTTAAAGGAGTGAGGTAGTACAGGTCTCACTCGGAAATTAAAGAAGTTTTGAAGGTGTATTCCTGCAATCTTCTTGATAAACTGTAAACAGGTTTCAGTACGTCCCGTAGCCACCCCGAGAGAAGCCTCTCGTGCTACCAATGTAAATTGATTTAAACTTTATCCATGGAGTTTATCAGTTCAACTTGAAGTCTCAGGAAAATGGGAATGCTTATTTTAAAGCACACATTAATGACCACTTGTTACATGCCTACATAGGAGGCATATAGGATTCGCATAAGAACAAGGGAAGCTGAGGCAGCTCCTATTTATTTTCTTGAGTGATGACTTCATTAAAATTCTTCACATGTTCTTTGATAAAGGAGAGCAAATGGCACGCCCTTTATCAGACAAGCTTATTCTGAAGGAGTTCCTGTGACTTCATAGGCAACTTACCAAGCATTGGGAACTAGTTTTCGTGCTTCTCATATGATAGAAATTTTTACATTCTCTATTTTTCTAATAAAAATGTGGTTTAAAATTTGGCGTTGCAGCGCTTGCAAGCATAAATGTCAGCTGCTCACCCACTATCCACAGGGCCCTACAAAATGTTTTATTCAGAGATTCCTTTAATTTGGTAAATAACATTTAAACTAGAGTTTTACCATCGGTGTTATATATTTCTAGGACTAAATTTACAGTAATTTTACTTAGCAGTAAATGACTACGAGGTAGTTACAGAAATTCCACTAAGTATGTAATTCAGTAATTTTATTTTTACGTAGTATTGGGTCACAGTTATTCCTTAAGCAATAATGAGCTAGATAACAACAAAAACTTTAATCACATTGTAGTTATAGCAAGCGTACTATAGCTTAGGTTGCAGTATACCTATAAGTATCTATGTACAACCACATCATCGTTTGAAACCTGTTTATAGGCCTACATTTTAGAACCTTCTGTTAAAGCCGAAGTGTTCTTATCCACATGATACTTTTTTCCAGATAATTAATTGTTTTTTACGTCGCTCAACTCAAACAACGCAACGATGTTTACCAAATCCTTTGCCGCTGTTGTGCTATTGGCGGTATTCTCAGCTCTCCTCATCTCCGTAACGTACGGTGAGTCTAGAATTTCTGTCTGTGTGAAATATGTTCAACAGCACGATACTTCAACGCTTTTTAAAGGGGAATTCTTACTTAAAGTTCATCGAAGCCAGCAGTTACTGGCTAAAAGGGACCTGTCCGAGGTTCTGTACTTGTCGCAATGTTAGATGCCCTTCCCTTGAGACAGACTCATTTCGTCTACTAGATACCAACACTCAGCTTTACATTGATACTAAGAAATACCTTCAGTAAAATTTCATGAATTTATTGGCATGTGGAACAAAATTCCTGACTACAATTGTACAATGAGACTACCCACTGTGATCAGAATGACTTACTGAAGGTTCATGCGCATCATGTCGTTGATCCTTATGAAACTTTACTTGAACAAAATTTGTGAGAGTATCGCATGTGTCTTACGTCTTCTGCAGTTTTTGCGCACTTTGTTTAGTAAAAAATAGCGTTTTTGTATAATCAATAAATGTATTTCTCCCATTTAGTGACTTAAATGATACGGGATTTGGAAATACAATGTTTATGCATATGTCACATATCAACTTGATTGGAATAAACGATTGTTTTAATCTGTTAATTAAATGTTTTGTTACGTGCAAACGGAAATTCTCGCGCTCGGAGTCTTATAAACATTAAAGATAACCACCCTACAAATAATTGAAGACAGGCACTGAAATTCTGTGTTTAAAGCACGCAACATGAGGCAGACACACCCAGTTAGCCCCACTGATGTCACCACCTAAAATTCTTAACCTCTTTCCCGTTAAGAATTCCCCGAGTTATACGACCATCAACCCGAACCCCAGTGAGCTGACACCAAATAAAATTGTAACATATTGACTAACTCAAGATACAATGGTACTGCAAAGGATATTGTCAATGTTTAATTCATTTAAAGTTTAATGACTTTGTTAAGCAGACTTCCGTCAGCCATGCAACTATCCCTGGATTCCCTCACCAGGTTGAGAAGCCATGACAGATTCTGGATTTGGAGACCTCCATTCTAGGAGCTTTCTCTCATCCTCTCTGTGCTTCATTTTTTAAAGGCTTGAAATATTATTGCTCTCATGTGCAATGAAGCGTAATGTAGCGCTGGTAGTAACCTTATGTGCAATGTAATTGCTCTTTTCACCATCCATTGCAGGTGCAATTATACGCAATTTCTTTGTTGGCTGCTTACCTTATATTGTCATCTCGTTCCTAGAAATGAAATCAAAAAATCATTTATTCCTTTAAACACCGAGAGATTATATATTTAAGTATCATTGGATAACTTTAAAAATAACACATTTTTACAGCATGCATACATGGCTGTATTTAATTAGAAATTTACTATGACATTCTGCGTCGTAATCATAGGAAAGTGACTACGTAAAGACATAGAGAACAGTTACAGTTTGAAAAGCTTAATCGTCTTGAGAGAAGTACAGTCTTAGAAAGGCTTGCTCTACAGAAAAAACAATTTGAAGTAATCTTTCACAGAAGCGAAATTGATTCATATGTCACAAAAAAAGAAATTAATTAACATTTCTCGGATGCAAAATTGATTAATCTTTCACAGGGTGAAATTCGTTAATTTTTCTTAGAAACAAAATTAATTATCTTTTTTTAGAAGCCTCGAGTACTTCTAGTACCTGACTGCTATATATCCTCATTTAATAATTTCATGATTTTAAATAGATAGTGAATTATATCATGAGGAAGAAGGTAACAAAAATTTGTGTGTAACTGAACAGATATGTTGCACTGGGATTAAGTAAAAAAGAATAACGATGCAAAAATGGTAAATCAATCGAAGCCTTCGATTTTTGCATGCATCGTCTTGCACTATGCAGGATATCCTCAATAAGAGTTAACCGAAATTTCATTATTATTTAGTGGTATCTAAAAGACCAATTGCATGCATAAGATAGATGTTCTGTTTGTTAACACTTAATGGATGTTTGGTACCCATATGGTACTGACCACCGTTATTAACCCTTCTTGTCGAACCATATGTTCTGTTCATATGCTTGTAATTGGTACGTTAGAAACCAATAAATAATAATAAAATTTCTGGTAATTTTTTAGTGACCCTGTATAGCCTGTGTAAGTGTTACGTTTCTTAGATATGACAGCAGTGATGGAGTAGCAAAGATACGACAGACCCTCACCACTCAATACAAGTGCGCAGAGCGCTCATTTCTATTCCCCTCCTAGTATCCCCTTCCGTTTACCCCTTTACTTAGGTACACACTGTGCCAACCTCTCTCTCAAATCTTTCCTATTGGTACCGACCGACCGACCAAAGATACGTTGGTTGGAGGAAATCTGTATCACAGATACCGGAAACTTGTCACACAACACAGCCTTAATGCCAGACTGCACCATGACCATGAACATGGCGAGACTTGCTGCATCGTTCCATGGCTGGATTACGGTTCTTTGAGGTCACATCCAAGGCTTTGTCCTTCCTTAATGATCTCCAACTCCCCTTCCGTAATAGCATTTAGGGGCCGTTCCAAGAGTATGATCTGTTACGCAATAAAGAACTTAAATGATACTTAAATTACTTAATAGATAATTTTAACGTCTTCCAACTACGAAATCCCAACAATTTAATACCCAAAGCCATTGCTCATGTTTGAGGTGTTTACATTCGTGGGAAGTTTATGATTATGTTAACATGGAGCTGGTACTGGAGGTGGAGTGAGTTATAAGGCTAGCAAATAAACTGTAAAAATCCTAGAAGTAAAATATTTGTGAAAATCAAGAATTAGGTGCCATTTTTATGGGCTTAGCGCTTGTAAATTGAAGAGAAAAAACAACAATTTTTTCATATATTATTTCCGTTTAACTATTGGCAGAAATTTTAATTTCTGTTTTAATTCCCCGAAGGAGCTATATGTAAAGCTAAGTTTATTATTGCTTTTTATCCTTTACAACTACTGCACTCAATTCTTTGTAACCACAACACTCAATCCTCTTTGCCAGAAATACATTCGTTTCATTCAAAGGTAACGTTACATTGCTCTACATATATTATACACGAATGATGGAATGCTATTGTTAAAACGAGTTTTCATCATAGTTATATTTCATTGGTTAATTTTTTGGATACCACCGACTTACGTTCGATGGACGGATTCGATGCCACTCGTGTCAGGGGGAACCCTAGACCCAGGTCAAAGAATCGCTCTTCTCAGCATGCCGTTACGAATGTGTGTGCTGAGGTGGGGCGTAGTCATGCACAACTCACTGTGTGCTTGCGCAATTGTGCTGGAGGGATAAACAAACTCTTGGAATCTCTATTCGTTTGAAGAACATCCCAAAGAGCTACGGGGAGTTATTCCTGCCAGGGAGATATTGTAGTTGATTGTAGCCATTGTTTTACATGAATGCAAATTGCACCCACAATACAGAATGTGGGTGCCCACTACACCGTTATCTGCTTCCCTTCCACCGTTGCATGCACCATGGGTCCAACCCTGGCTAACAGGTAGGCAGGAACCAAGGACTAATATAATTATAGTAGTCCTTGGCAGGAACACAAGCACGGGTGGTGCCAAGGGTTACTGCACTTGTATAAAGTTAACTGTTGACTTAACTGGGTCACCAGTTGACTCCAAACCATAGGTGGAAACCATATTGAAGTTACTGGAGTGAGCGGTAGAAAACCTTTACAAATTATGGTCTGGAAACAGTGTTCTTTTTGCCTTTACCTGTTAGGGGCACAATGACCGACCATCTCTTGTCCTTAATTCTCGGCAAGTTTAGCTCCACTGATGTCATATGTTCCTTTTTTTACATTTTAATCTTTGCTTAAGTATAAAATAATTAAAAATAATAAACAATCAAAAAATCCTTAAAGAGCTATAGAAAGTCGGTTAAAAAAATTTCTGAATTTCGCTCTAAAAATGAGACAATTTACGAGATGCATGGGCTCGGACGGGTGACACTAAGCAGGTTACTGAGTAAAGACTATCACTAAAAGTTGTATGTAGAAGCTCTAGCTAATAATTTTTAATGGAAACCTCAGTATATAAAATAAGAAATGTTAAATGCAATGATAATGATGACAGCAGAACAGCGGGCTGTGAACTTTAAAATTACTCCTATTCTTAATTGATTATATTCAAACGAGGCCTGTCATACAGGATGCGACGACATAACTTCCTTTTCTCAAAGCAAAACGTATTTAAAAAAAGGAAGTTATGTTGGCGCATTCCGTATAAACAGTGCATCACTGTTGAGATCACTCCTCTTGTGGTTGTGCTGGTTAAGATAAGAATAGAATAATATGTAATGACATGATAATAATAAAAGTATCGTTGTCAACACACGCGAGGAACGCAGAATAGTACATGAAGTTACTCATGTTGCAGGATGTGCATGAATCAATGTAGTTCATACACCATCAGAGTAGAGCTCGTGATCAGTTTTACATACATGTCCTTGTTTCTTGAACTTGAAATTCCGTACTACATTCGCATGTTCGAGTTCGTGCTTGAAACACTAACGTTTAACATTACGTTTATGAATTCGAGCTCAAAACACTAATGTTAAACAAGACTTCACGAATTCGTGCTTGAGACATTAACGTTTACTAAGACGTTCACGAATTCGTGCTCGAAACACTAATGTTAAGCAAGA
Source organism: Trinorchestia longiramus (assembly GCA_006783055.1). NCBI lineage: Eukaryota > Metazoa > Arthropoda > Malacostraca > Amphipoda > Talitridae > Trinorchestia > Trinorchestia longiramus. Next base: position 42,298 of record VCRD01003454.1, read on the forward strand.
TATTTACGAATTTGTGCTTAAAACACTAACTTTAAACAAGACGTTCACGAATTCGTGTGGATGTCTGGGGTGTGCATACGGGGTTCTGTGTAACTTAGGGTCGCCAAGTTGTGAAAAATAATTCTCCTTCCCGAAAACAAATCCAAACTTCTGCATATATTTTGCACCTGTGCTGCTGTAAAATCTTTGTAATAATATTCTTATATCTGCAGTCATGTTTCCCTTTGTCAAAAGATCAGTCGTTTTATGCGGGACATAAATTACTAAATGAGAAAATAAATTAGAAAGCTGGAAACCTGAAGAGATCGTGACCAGCTGCTCAAACTTGACGATGTTATTTATTTTTGGTGATGAATGAATTTTCCTGTGCTAAAAGCCACTGGATTGTATTAGTATAACTTTCTTCGGCTTTCTCATACTCTTTCCTTCTCTCAGCCTGCCTAAGCGCATCTTATGTCATATATTAACCCTTGTGTGGTCTTCATATTGTTGTTACTCAACCAGTGTTTGTGGGTCTGGTGGACCAGTTGCATTTTGTGGTTTTTAATGCCTCATAATCAAACACTTTTATGTTAAAATACGCAACAGATGTTCACTTCATCCCAATTACAAGCAATATAAACAGTAAAAATGTTAACAGTAAAAATGAAAGCGGGTCTCACAGACCCGAACACCACACAAGTGTTAGGGCTGCATCCTGCAGCAGAACCTGCTGAAGGAAGAACTGGGTTTCAAAGACCGGGCCAGAGCTACACGTGTGACTACGGAGACAGAAAAACTGTTTCTATCCCTCCAGGTTAAGCCGGAGATCTGAATATCTGTTTCCCCAGCTGGACATCAGAATATCGGTTTTTATAAGCTGGACATTTGAATATCTTTTTCCCTAAGCTGGGCATCAGAATATCTTTTTGCCCAAGTTGGAAATCTGAATATCTGTTTCCCTAAGCTGGGCATCAGAATATCTGTTTCTCCGAGTCAGACTTTAATATATCTCTTTTTACATGTTGAATGTTGAAGACGCTGGACGTGGATTTTCTATCAGAATAAAATGTCGTCATGAATCATATATTCTGATAATATTGAACTCGGTGACTCAATGAAGAAACTTCATTTACCAGTCAATAGTTCTGTATGGTATGCTTGAATATTTTACCTCTCGTGACCAAGCATTGCAAACCTGTTCGATGTCTGGCTAAGCGTTCAGGTTTCACCAGCCAGCTCACCTAAAAAGCTGGCGTCTTATTTTATTGCCGATTTATAATAGACATATGAGTTGAAAGTTCGGGGCCAGTTAATTTATTACATCAAGAAAGTTTCTTTTCCATCCGTCTCCTTTCTTCAAGGGAAGATTTCTCTGGGTTAACCTTTGCTTGAGGTATAGAGAAAACTAGACCCATGGTTCTCCCTACTTTCATTGCCGGCCACGACGCTTGTTTTGATGTGAATGACCTAACCGGCATAAGATTAGAAACTTATGCCGGAGAAAATACTGAGACTTGTAAGAAATTTTCTCTCAGCCTGTGCTCAGTCAAGAGATATTTGGCTTTAATAGCAGTGCATATTTAATGAACTACATGGAACTAGACGCCCTATCTAGCGCTCCTACGAGCCTCTACCTCAAGTCGCACCACAGAGGACGGGAACAGTTGCTGGGAGCAGCATCTCTAGTCTTAAGATGTTGGCGTTAAGAATTGAAACCCCGATCGCATGTACTGTGGTTTTATTTTGCACTGTGTAATAGATTGGATAGAGTACTTTCATTTATTTTTATCGATATCATCTGGTTTGACTACACTGCTTATTTTTTCCGTACTTTATTGATACAATAATTACCGGATGATCAGTCTCCATCCACTACGTCAAGTTCCATCGCTAACACACTTCAGGAATTCTTGTCGCTGGCTGTCAAAATAATTCTGAACAATCATTTCAATTCTATTTTGTATCAAAGTTTGAGTTTTTTTCACGTTTCACGTTTCAATTTTTCTAGGTTTCACGTGAATAAGGTAGCCTAATTTTATAGAGGAATTGTCCCGTTTAAGACTAATTGTTTGATTGTAACGGATTAATTCTAACTTCGTGTATTTTTATTTGAAAACTAGCTCTTCATAGTTATTAAAAGATAGTGAAATATCATCTTTCGTATACAATTTTGATTGAAGAAATGTTTTCATTTTCCAGTACTGCCAGTCCTATGCCTCTCACACTCATCGCTTTTTATTTCAACTGATTTTAACAGGTACATTGTCTCCATGTTCTAGAGTCTAAAACATGGATGTATTATGATCATCACACGCCCTTATTTCCCTTCATAACCCGACTCTACTTCTTACATATACTCTCAAAGACCAGTGAAACCGAGCAAACTTATGTTTGTTAATGGTAACTACAACACACACATTTGTGTTTGTTAATGGTGGCTACAACGAACACGATTGTGTTTGATGATAGCTACAACAAACACGTATATGTTTGTTGATGGTAGCTACAACAAACACGTGTATGTTTGTTGATTGCAGCTACAACGAGACTTATGTTTGTTGATGGTCTCGTTGTAGCTGCAATCAACAAACATAAACGTGTTTGTTGTAGCTACCATCAACAAACATATACGTGTTTGTAGTAGCTATCATCAACAAACCCAATCGTGTTCGTTGTAGCCACCATTAACTAACACAAATGTATGTGTTGTAGTTACCATTAACAAACATAAGTCTTAGTCTGTTCACACCACTAAGTAGAACTGTGCTCGTAATGAATTTAAATGTCACAATTCTGTTGCATTTTGATTGAATAAAACTCAAAGTTTTTACACCGGCATCTTATCCCTAAATAAAAGTATCGATTACGCGCAACATGCCCGGTGTCGTTGTCTTTTTCAAACTATAATAGATACGGCGAGTGGTACATTGAAGTCAAGGGAATATATTTATATTATTCACTACAGGCCAAAGCCCAAACTGCCTGGGCTGTCTGTGTGAGGCATCATCTGGCTGCAATAAAACCATCGGCTGTTCGTCCCACGCCGGCTACCACTGCGGGCCCTTCCTTCTCAGCTACAGCTTCTGGGCTGACGCTGGCCAGCCCGTACCTCAGGGGCTCGATCCCCAACGGAAAGGATGTGAGTAGCTTGGGGGAGCTGTTGTGGCAGGTGGTGTGTGGGTCCGCAGTGATGCACCAGTGGCAGGTGGTGTGTGGGTCCGCAGTGATGCACCAGTGCCAGGTGGTGTGGGGGTCCGCAGTGATGCACCAGTGCCAGGTGGTGTGGGGGTCTGCAGTGATGCACCACTGGCAGGTGGTGTGGGGGTCCGCCGTGATGCACCAGTGGCAGGTGGTGTGGGGGTCCGCAGTGATGCACCAGTGGCAGGTGGTGTGAGGGTCTGCAGTGATGCACCACTGGCAGGTGGTGTGGGGGTCCGCAGTGATGCACCAGTGCCAGGTGGTGTGGGGGTCCGCAGTGATGCACCAGTGGCAGGTGGTGTGGGGGTCCGCCGTGATGCACCAGTGGCAGGTAGTGTGAAGGTTGGTGTAGGTGTTTATTTGTGTCTGTGTAGTGGCTTCTATAACTTGGTATAAAGTGGCGGTAGTTTATGTAAAATGATTAATCAAAGAAACAAGTTTTATGTAATCCAGTTGCTAATGTACGTTGCACTGTATTCTAAGAAACACGGAGAAAATATAGCTGTTTTTGAAGTGCTCTGTTTTTATAATAGCTGAAAAAATGTTCATACCAAATATAAGCGCAGCCTACTTTGAAATCTTGTGGATTGGACACTACGATATATCCAATCACTGATTGGATAAATTTACCTAAAAGCTGTCACAATACTCCTTGACTGATATAGGTTTCGTTAGCAGAAAATTATGAAAGGACGAGTTAAAAACATCTAATTCTTTATTCATCCATGATCATCGCAAACGCGTGTCTTGGAATGGCATGGCAAATGAAGAGCCACGTACAGTATGTTATTCTTATTTTTTGTCTATTCTGTTCGCTTCAATAAAGGATAGAGTGAAATGTGAACTCATTTAGCTCATTTTAAAACCATTTTTGCAGCTTTTGAAGCTTGCGCCAACGACATCTTCTGTGCTGCTGACACTGTAGCGCTCTACATCAAGAAGTTCGAACAGGTGAGCCCCATAATCCTAGAATCTAACATTTGTCTGGAACTGAGAATGTGTGTAAAGACTGTAAGCAACTGTAACTGGTACCGAAGTTGAGTAGTTTTTACGAATAACTGTAACGGAGTTCAAGAGAATGACTGATTGCGTTGAAGGTAAGTTGGACGTATGGCTGGAACAAGTAATTGGTAATTATTTAAAGCAAGTCGAGGGTATAAAGTGGACCTTGGCATGAGATAATGTCTGGGGCACGAGGACAGTGTTTATAAGTAATACTTTTAAAATATTGTCAGGCACTAAGCTTAGAATAGTGACAGTACCTCAGTCTGGCAGATGTCACAGAAACGTCATTCGGGCTGCTACTGACAACTCAAGTTTGAAGAAAGTGTTCTATTTTTTTGCAGTTATTCATATATCTTGCCGTTATTAATTATATTCTGGCATTTCTCTTTTACTGAATTCATAATAATAAAAGGTGGGTTATTATCGGAAGGAAGTAATTACACGATAACCACAAATGGGATTTCAATAACTGTTCAGCAACTTCAGCAACTTTTTTGTTCTTGTTTGCGATTGTGCGACCCCTGAAGTTCCATGAGCAAACAATGGAGTATGCTTATATTCTGTATAAAGCAAAACAGAACAGACTATTTTGTATCCGTCCACGCAGTGATGGTTCTTATTGTGTATTTTATTCATTTACCTTGCATTCATGTGTAAATGGAAGACGTTTATTTTTTCTCGATATTTAAAGATGACTTGAATTGAGTACGTCTTCATTGAGAGAAAAAATTCTCGGTCTCTCGCTGCGTAAAACGAGTTTGACGTCAAACTAAATGTTAAACACTGTAACCTCGAGCTCCTGTCCGTTTTAGCTTCTTGTTCAAGGTAGATTTCTTAGTCTTCTTTTCCTCGTGTTTTTCAAAGTCATTGGAACCATAAATCTGGTATTGTAAGCTCGGCATCTGCAACGTAAACGTTAAGGTGTTAGATACGCGGTACAAAAGTTGTAGTATTTACAGTCTTTCACGTAATTGATTACAGAAACAGAGATTGCTTCTTCTGTCATTCAAAGGAAACGCATACGTCGACTGCCTTGTGATCAATTCCTCAAGGAAAATTCTCGCTTGTACACTAAAAATAGCAAAATTTCTTCAATAAGCAGTTTGGATATACGTAAATAGGTTAAATGAATTTGGTAGCTACGCTTCAGGACTGTCTTCTAGTCATTTATAGCTTAGTTTTGTGCGAAATATTTTGAAACTGGCTTTAATTTTGTTGGGCCATATGTTCGGCAAAATTTACATTTACATTTCAGGGTCAGTTTGATGCTACGTAACGGTGATCTGTTTAATAAATTCGACAATCCTATCAGAACTAGCTTCTGCTTCGATGTTGCTGTACGTTGAACAAATTGGACTATATTTCAGGACTGCAACGGAGATGGGCAGGTCACCTGCAAGGATTACGCTCTCATTCACAAGCTCGGAGGCTACGGATGTCGAGGGCCTGTACCCCAGAACAACCCTTTCTTCCAGACCTTCTACGAATGCATCAGCACTGTTGGCGAGCAATAAACCCCCAAATTGCAACATATAGTCGTCATATTACACTTATCAACTAATAAGGAACTGAGACTGACTTACTCTTTCCATTACATTAATTATAATTAAGAATAGAGAACTTGTTTCAGGCTTCAAGTTATCATTTACAAGCAATTGAAGGTTTGATGTACAGACTGACTTTAGGGTCCAATTGATCTAATTCGGATAACAATTGGGGACTAATACGGACTGACGTCAGGTGTCAACTTTGAGAGGAAGGAACATTGAACTATTTAATGAAACTGACTTCTGACTACAATGTCTTCTAGAACATAAACTGACTTCAGGCTCTTGCGATACAGGCCTCCTTACAAACGCTTTCAAAGTTTGTTACCACAATGATTCCAAGTCAGCAGACTTGAAACACATACAACGAATTAGATACAAAATTCATGAAATTTGTATATCTAGCATTTATTCTTGATTCCATACCTAACACATGAAAATGGATGAGTTCTCCAACAGTGATTCCTCACATAACTGTCACCCACATTAATAGACCTACCACAACAGTTTTATTTATGTAAATGGGAGTTATGATAATTAACTTTATTATATTATTTGTTCTGGTTTTTAAACATCTGCTTTAGTGTGCGTACTTGGACTTTATTTTCATAGACTAATATACATTGAGCTTTTATTAAGACGAGTTGTATTGATGGCTGCGTTCAAATGGAGGGTATTAAGACTTATTCTAATTGTATCAATATGGAATGTGTTATATGATAGTAAATAAGTGCAGAATGTTTGATCTCGTCAAAAATTTATAAAATCAAGAATAAATTTCAATTAATTTAAGTGTCTGCGACGACTAATTTTTTTAATCCTTTAGAAATCCGTTTAGTAAATTTTCATGCTGAGGTTATGATATGAACAAGCTGTGCAGTGTTATTAGGGAAAATAAATTATAGTAATTCTCTGTCACTGTTCTTTATAACTTGCATTATACTGACAATAAAAGTTAATGTAATTTCTTCCGTGTCACTTATTTACAAAAAATAACCCTTATTTTTTAGTGAGGAAAACGTTTACGATTTTTTGAATATTATCTAGTTGTAATAATGCAGAGACAAAACACAAGCTTTGGTGACACAAGTAATAGCTCGACTAATATTTCCCTTTTAGCCTTTAGTGTTTCTGAGGATGCGCATTCGTGTGCATGCACTACAAAATGATCATTAACAGTTGAAACATTCCATTAAATAGTAACTAGTTAGCTCCCGTGGAAATTCCACGATTTAGATTTGATTAATTTGTGATTATTATGAAGACGAATGTATTAAAGATTTACGACGAATTATTTGGTTTTAAATTACTATTTTTTATTAATATATACAGAACTACCATTCTGTATCTTATCTACCGATAACATGGCTTAGATAGTACCCGTTGAAATTTCTTGGTTTAACAGTGATCTAATTAACGATCTATGAAATAAATACAAATTTTCAGCTTTATTCGTGGTACCATCATAAACTGAATATTTCTTATTATTATATACAAAACTTCCAGTCTGTATTTTATCAACCGATCACCTGGTGTTGTAAGAGAAAAAGATAATAACGGGAAAAATTGAGTATTTTAATGGTTATCCAGTGCCTTTGGTATCCACAATACAGTGCTTATAATAAATGTATACCGTTATGATTTCAGTTCAATAATTTTTCTTCAGTTATAGATAGGGAGTAATGGGACAGACACACACAGATAGAGAGTCTGAGAAAGAAAGAGAGAGAGATGGAGAGACACTGTCTATTATATACAGATTTATTTTATTGGTTTACATAAGCATACAAAATGAGAAAGCCATGTTCGAAGACCGTTCCGCTGTGACTATCATTGCCACAATATAAGCAAGAGGCATTCGGTAATGGTGCATTTATTACCTGGAAGATGCTTTTCCCTGGTCAAGCGGCAGTCAGAAACTACCTGGACGAGGTAACTTGATAAACTTAGGCTTAAAAATCTGGGCAAGCTTGCAATTGATCTGTTAATAGTGTACTGTTTAATAGGACATCATGTTGAAGTTCCTATGCCAAAATGTGGTAGATGGCTCGCATTTCCCATCCCGTGATTATTAGAATAACATGTATTAAATTTTTTGTGTTTTATTTATCCTCTCACTATTGCAATTGAAAAAAGATTGGGACACCTTTTAACATTTCATGTTTTCGAAGGATTGGAGTCCCTCCAAGTGCGTTCTTATATATTGTCTTGCAATTAATTAACTGTGTCATTTACAAGTAATAATTGAAATATAATGGAAGGACATCATGCAGAAAAACCATGCATTGAAACCAAGATTACGTGAATTATGAGAGAGAGAAAAAAAAGAATTCATCGCCAAGCAATCAATGTACAATTAAAAGTAGGCAAAAAGAAATATCATTTATAAAATATTCCGTATCGCCACAGCATAATGTATAAATTAGAAGTTGTCCACTCAATAACAGACACCTATGCTTCTGCGAGGATGTGTGGGTTGGGCACGCTTAGCAGTGGGTTGAGTTGAGTGCGATAGCGTCGCGAGGTTGTGCGTTCGTGCGAGCGAGAGGAGGCTCGGTTGTGTTGAAGTACTTGTTGCGCGTTGAAGTACTGGTTGTGTGTTGAAGTACTCGTTGTGTGTTGAAGTACTGGTTGTGTGTTGAAGTACTCGTTGTGTGTTGAAGTACTCGTTGTGTGTTGAAGTACAGGTTGTATGTCGGAAGTATTCGTTGTCGTGGAGATTTGTTCTCGTAGAATCTTAAGCTGAGTAGGTTCAGTTACTAACACTAGCGTAGGGGTAGGATCGTTTGAAGAGAGGTTGTGCGTCACGGTTTTTGGTTCTCGTGTCCGTGTTGAGCGCAGCTGAAGGAAGCGGCTCTGGCAACACGTTGTCACGCAGTGTGCCACCAAGTGAGCAACAAAGCAAACAAAAGTAAGCAAATTCGTATTATAAAATACTGTAGAGTTGCGACCATTAAGCTTAACAACAAACGAATAATGAAGTAAATATTTGACCTATTTTTGTCAAATGAAACATTTAAAAACTCAGAACTGTTTCAGGCAATTGATCCTGATAACGTTAATATAGAGATAACACACACCATCATTCCTCTTCCCTTGAAATTTCTCATTATTGTATTAAAAACAATGGATAAATCATTAAACACCGAAAGATAACTCATTTTTAAAGACAAGTACACATTAGAGAAAAAGAAGCTCCAAAATTTTGGAATGATATTTCAAAAGAAATTAGCTGTGATGGTCTTCGTTATCCATTACTGTTCAAACTAATGCTGAGCCTTTTCTTATTGTCTCATTTTTGTACGTGTTTCGAGAATTCAATTTCTCTGCTAAATATTATCGTAAAAAAAGACCGTAGGTGCCATATATTATCTGCCTTACATTACCATCTTTTGTATTCGAAATGACTACTTGCTGACACCTGCTGTATACACTGGAAGTCCTCCCACCAATTAAGTTTTTAGCAGGATAGAATTTATATGACAGCAGCACTGAAAAATTATTTATTTTTGAAAGGCCAATAAACACCTATATTTTTTACCTATTTATGCAGATAAAATAGATTTAGTAATAGAACAGGATTTTTGTATGTGCTAGAATATAATGAAATTGTAAAAACATTGCATATGTTTGAAAAATGTACGAGTAAAATTATATTATCTAAGTTCTACTCCAAAAAGTTCTACAATTGATATGATACAGAAGTAATTTATTCAACGAGCGCGTAATGTAAGTTTAGAAATACGTTGCAAAAACGCATAAGGTATCAATATAAAAATAGAGCAATTATTTCATAATATGAAAAATTTATTACGTTTCCGTTTAACCCTTAGCGGCCCCATGTGCCATATATGGCACATCAGTTTTAAATTAACCCATTTACGCCGAGCGTGTTCATATGAACACAGTTGTTTTTGTACCCTCACAGTTTTTGTACCCTCTCGTGCCGAGCGTGTCCATATGATCACGCTTCATATTTCAAAAATTATATTTTATACAACTAAATGGATGTCATTTTTGTTTCTTTTACATCCATTTTACCCTTTATTGAAAGTTATAACAAATCTGAATACATTTCCTATTCTCGGCGTAAATGGGTTAAAATTAAGCAAACTACAGCAACGAGCAGATTGAAAACCATACCTAGGCTCTTTTCTTACACGATCAATTATCGTTTGATTGCGGTATGGTTAGCTGAAGGTGTACATGACTCTGTCACAGCGCTACAAGGCACACAATTCAGTCAACTATATATTAATTTAGGCCNCGTCAAGGGTTAATTTGTCAATTTTTGAGATTCGAAGTAGTTACTATTTACGAAACCCTGGCAACGTTGCTCCGACTCTGAGAGGGAAGATGAGAGGGAACCTGGCGTGTTTGATGGTGAAATTATCCAGCTGTTCAATTTAAACACAGAAGATGAGGGCTTTAATGGATTTGTGACAAAAAATAATGTGAGTACAGTTAAATAACATTATAGAATAATAATAGAATAAAGGTCAATTGAACTCACTGTTTTGCTTTCGTGATCTTTTTTTGTAGACTATATGTTTTAGCATGTGCCTTATAATTGGGTGCACCTTATGTATGAGCAAAGTACAGAAATGAGCCCCATAATTTCGGGTGTGCCTTATAATCACGTCAGCCTTATAGTGCAGAAAATACGGTCCTAATACAATATACAAAACCTAGATACTACATTCCTCTGGTCTACAATATACAAAACAAGTTGATTAACATAATTTCCTCTCATTGTATTAGAATGCAGTTTATTTTAGGCCATAGAGGTGAGGCGGGTAATGAGGTTGCAGACAGTGTTGCTAAAGCGGGGCATTTACTGCGATACCACACCCAGACGCCTTACTCTGGGGAGGAAACTGTGAGTCTTGCATGTGAAGCGTCTAAAACACGTTAGAACACAACATGACGACAACAAGTAAGGGTAACTGGGAAGGGGCACCACTCTGTGCAAATTAGAGACAGTTGTTGTAAATAGCCCTGGGCCTCCCATAAAAACCGTCGTGTAGAAACTGCCTTGGCTAGACTTTAGGTTGGAAATACAGGTTTTAGGTCCCAATTGTTCCGTTTCAACCAAATGGACAACCCCATTGCCCATGTGGTAGAGTAGAAACTATAGAACATGTGCTCTTTAATTGTTTAAATTATTCTGATGAACACGCCAACCTAACTAACACTCTAACCTCTCTAAATGTTCTTACATACTTCCTTGAAGAACATATTAGGAGGTGGCCCCTTCCCGGAAAACGTGCAAAAATTGATGGTGGGGGCTCTTTTCTGCTATTTGGAAAAAATTCATGAATTAGAAAATATATAGGACCAAGTAAATAATATGAACAAAAATTCAAAATGAGAACCTGATACCCTCTGGCTTTCACAAGCGTTTTGCCAAAACTGATTT
>VCRD01003455.1:7825-30338 GCA_006783055.1 Trinorchestia longiramus
GCCAATAACATGGCCCAGATAGTACCCATTGAAATCCACTGATTTGAAAGCGACAAAATTAAGGATCTATGAAATAAATACATTTTTCGTTTTACCCGGGGTACTATCAGCATCGGAATATTTTCCGTGAATGTATGCAGAACTTCTAGTCTATATCTTTTCTACTGATGACATTGCCATGTAAGAGAAAAAAGTTAATAACGGATAAATGAAGTATTTTTTAGTGCTCCAGTGCATTTGGTATCCACAATACAACGTTTAGAATGCATGCGCACCCGTTCTGATTTCAATTCAAATACATGCGTACACCTATTTTAGATTGTCCATACGGTTGAAAACTATAGATAAAAACACTTTGTTTTTTCTGAACGATTTTGGAACACTCTACACATCTCGGGGCTATATGTGTTGGATGCTGATTTCAGTACAGAATTCTCAGCCAGAATGAAACATTAGATCTTTTCCACAAATGCTCACTTCACAACGTTTGGTTTGAGTCGCAGACAGGTGTGATGGAGAGGTGTGAAGGCAACCCCCCGACTACAGGGTAGGCAGCTGAGAACGGTGTGCGCCCAAGGTCTGATGAAATTTTACAAATCTCAGTCTGTGTGTTATTTCCGATGGAAAATCATGAAACAATATGACAACTTAAAACTGAAGAAAAACACCTGTCTAAGTGGAAAAGTGTGGCAATTGACATAGACACACGCGATAAAAGTACATTATATGTATTTGCTAGTGACGATAAGAACAATCAAAAACTTCCACATCGAGTTAAAATTTCTGACTGTACTCACTCGCTACACTGACATAATTTGTTTACACTACAGAAGTACTGAAACGCTAAATTTTAAATCAGGAAAATCCATCAAGTGTTACATCACTTCCTCCACTTTTGGGGTGACGACACTCCCTACATAGAAGTTGGATTCTCTAAAGGGGAAATCATACTTTATTTCCTATGTTGCCGAACTATTTCTTACAATCAACGCTGTATTTCCTCTGCTTCATGTGCTAAAATATATAAAAACTTCAGTTCTGGACACCAAAACACGTTGTATGAATTGAAGTCCTGCTCTAATTTCGGCTTTTTTTATTCTCTGTTGTTTGATGAATCAGCTATGATGCTTACTTTGAGGAGTGCTATAAGGGATGACGGACTCAAGAACTTAAAATAACGTCTAAGTATTCAAGGAAAACCTTCACAACAGTCTTCTTTATGAAGAAAAGGTTCCAGCTTGCAAATATGCTGTGACATGGAAACTTATTCCATGTAATTAAAATGAGACAACACAATGCTAATACTCCATGATATTTTGAAATATGAGGGCTGACAAACAAAGGAAGGTTAAATAGAAGCATATAGTTTTTATATTCAATAACTATTATTCATTGAGGATCGCTTGAACACACATTTCCAGTATTTAGTGCATGATTGAACCGCACATGAAAACACATCTCGTGTAAGTGTATGAGACTTTTTATACCTACGTGCCTTCAGTGCAAAGTTGTATGTGTCTATTGTGAACCACAAGTCTTATTATTATTGTGCACAATGAATTATATAACTATAGTGCAACATGAGTCACATTACTGATTACCGAGAGTGATCATACGTTAATTATAGGGCATAATGAGCCATATTTTTGCGCATCACGTATCTCAAGGTGCAGACAAAAATTCATGACCTCTCTGTGTATCGTGAGTGATTCAGGTTTATGTACCACGAATCATGGACTGGTTGTATATCACAGGTCATTAAATAATTTTTGTACCTAAAGTCACATAATTATTGCGTACCTCTAGCCATATTTTTCTGAACCACATGTTAAATAATTTTTGTGCGTCAGGAGTCATATAATTATAGTGGGATGTAAGTCATATTATTAGTGCATACAATTGAGGACTGTAGGTATGGTTATAATTTTTCCCTTTTCTTTCCTTACCTTACTTCTGGTGCCTATGTTTTATTGAATGCCTGTGTACGATTGCAATGTCTTGAAATGATTGATGCCATAATTATTTACGACACAGAACTTTTATATCAACCCAATAATGGACCACTCCGCTCGTTCCAGTTATGATATTTTATTCTGTTCCACGTAGATCATCTCATAACATAAGAAGCGATTGCACTCTATCATTTCTCTCTGTTTGCTTCAATTTGAAGTCCAGATCATAATGATTACAACCTCTTGGTTGTGACGATACATATATTTTATAAATGACATTTGTTATTAAATCGATTTATTAATGCAAATGAAATGGAAATGCTTTTTGCCTTCTTTTGATCGTAGAATGATTGATTGATGAGTTATTTTTTCTCTCTCATAATTTTATTTTTGTTTTAATGCATAGTTTTTCTGTGTGTTATCCTTCCGTTATATTTCAATTACTACTTGTAAATGACACAATAAATGAAATGCAAAAAACACGTGATCGCTCATGAAGGGATTCTAATCCTGTGAATACATGAAATGTCAAAAGGGTTCCCGATTCTTTTTCAATGGCAACAGTGAGGGGATAAATAAATAATACAAACAGAAATTTTTAAACATGTTATTCCAATAATCACGGAATGAGATATGCGAGCCATCTACCACAATTTGGCACATAAACCACAACATGATTTCCTATTAAACAGTGCACTATTAACAGATTAATTGCATACTTAATAGCTAAATGGCCAAGTGTGCACACAGAACAATTTCGTTTGAATCAATGGGCGTTCACATCAATATACGAGACTTTACCTCAGCATTGGAATTCATCTATCTTGACATAGTATTAATTTAAGTACTTGCCATTACACTGATGACAAGAACACAATGAAATAACAAGCGCAACGATATCTTAATAATACCACTATTCCACTTCCTATTACTTGATGTAGCACAATTATATATTCCCTAACGTATACGGGTAAGTGTACATGTAACATCTACGGCCACTCATCAGTGTGATAATTCAATTAATTCCCCTTTAAATAAACTAACCCTTATCCTACCGAAACCAATAGGGAGTAGGAATTCACATCTCACATCCTAAAAGGGTTACACTTCTCCCTCAACCTTGGTCTCCAATGCCCCTAGACCCTGGATATAACTCTAGCTCCAATTACCTGCATCGCTGTTAAGGTTTAGTTCGGAAGTCATCGTACTGGTTTTATATGAGCTTTGCTCCTTTCACGTATCTTTTCATTTTCCAATCTCCCTATTTGTCCAATGGTCTGAAATAGGTTTCTGAAAGTCTTTGATAAACTCCGCCCACTCTGCGGTCAACTTGAAAGTTACATGATTACGTAATTCTTAAGAGTCACAAGGTTTCCTCAATAAATCTGATTGTGTTTGACATTTGCATAAGCTACGTAGCCATACACCGTGACTCGTCTCGAGCCCTACTGTTTATATTTTCCCCAGCCCTGCTCTCGAGCTCACACCTCTCGGTTAATTGTTTATTTTTGCGAGTAGACGGAGTTCCATTGCTCCACACTTGATGCCTCGTATTATACACACACCTAATACATAAACTTCATATATCGCCTGGAATAAGCAAACCTACGTATGTATCATTAATATCATTACACTTGGAGTTATGGGTGAAAAAATTTCAACACAAGAACCAAGTACACAAGAACCATTTGATTCAAAAGTGGCAGGAGACTACCGTTGATCGGAAGGTGAGAGGGTTATTTTGTTGTTATTGATAGTGGAGAAGGGTACAATACTGCCCAAGGCCGTAAAGAATTAGTTACCGCCAGAATAAGTAATTTAGTTGTCACGCGAGAATATAGTATGAAATGTGCTGTTTGTGCATTTTTCAACATAATTTCCACAAATTGAAAGTAATCTAAATTCCCGACTAGTTAAATTTCTTAGTCATATACAGTGAAAATGTTTATTGAGTCTTCAATTTACTATATTTTAGGAGGGTTTCACTCACCAACGGCGCACTTGTGACAGAATTATAAAATTTTTTGGAATAAACAGTAGGATAGAATTCCGTGTTCATGTGAACAATGGTAACAGGGTGATCAATGTTTCAACGATGATTTCGGAAACGGAGTTCGATGTAATTACTAGGGAATGATAGGTATTGGTGGACATAGATGTGCAACAATTAGAATTTTTTATGTGATACAACTTGAATATGTTAAACATTTCAACCACATGAGGCAGGTGAATCAGAATGTAAACCTTGTGAGATTGAGTATGTAAGGTGAGCTGCGATCGAAGTGCACAGCAAAATCAATAGTAACAAGTGTTAATTTTTCGTGTAATTCTTTAATTACCATGTTTTTGCAGATAGGTAAATTCGTGATGTGTACTTGGTTCTTTAGAAGTTGGTAAAGAATTGAGTGAAATTTATTTAAAATATTGTGTTTGTTCGTTTACCTATTATTTCATGCTTATTAATGCTGTGGTTTTTTGAGACTAATTATTGAACACCGTAAATAGCATTAATGCAGGGAAATAATTCATCAAATCAAGACAGACAGAATTAAATATATGCTAGACAGAGATAACAGCAGTGTGGTAGTCTGTGATGTACATATACAGGATGCGTAAGATATTTGAGGACATTCTTTCCTTCGTTTCGTTCGGTGTCGTGAGATGCCTTAAGCACCCTGTATATTTATGTTGTGTGTTGATCATGCGAGTCTTGAGACCACTAAACACAGCGGAAATGCAAAAGTTTCTTTGTTGTCTGCCTGCTGATCAGTTGAAGATGATGAGGAGAAATTTTTTTCGGTTGGAGGTGAACTCGACTTAGCATTCAACAGAAGTATTTATCGTCATATCATTCGAATTAGTAGTAAATATCGGAAGATACATTTTCGGCTTGAGATGAACTTCATTTAGCCTTCAGCGGAAATATCTTTCATAACATCAGACCTAATTTCGTAGTGAGTTGGAGTTACTCGTTAGTAACGCAAAGAATGTTAACACATTGATTGTGAGGAATTTGAAGCTCTGCGTGTGTCCACGAGGTCAAGGGGGAGATGGAGAAATAATATTGTATCGCAGACGCCTAAGCACACTGATCTGCCTGCAAAAATAAATATTGAAGGACAACCGTCCAAGTAACGAAACTTCTGCAGCTAAAAGCTGTTAATATGTAAAATATGTAATTATTACCCTTGCACACCTTGAATATGTAAATGAAGTGTCAAGAATGATTATGTCTAACTGAGGATTATTATATCTCTGAAGGGAAGATTTTTTCATTTGAACTGACAGCGAACAATTATTTCTTATGTGCTACATAAAGTTGCAGCCGTGAGTTGACTGAGCCTACTGCAGAAGTCTTCATCCGTTGTTGTTGTACACTCAATGTATGCGTTGTGTATTTCTTTTTCATGATGATTGATTCAAATCCTGGTAAATGCAAAAGACATGATTCGTGATTGACATTGCACATAATGTAATATTGTGGACGAGCATAATCAATTCTAGCAAAATGTAAAGGGCTTCTTCCCGATCAAATTGTCAGAAACGTAATATTGTTGTCTTGGCTGGAGAACTTACGAAGTCGAAAGACAAAAGGTTTTTTCGCAATGCCAAGACAGTGACTATGTAAATGTAACTCGTGAATCGTGAAACGAAATTGGTCATTTGGAATACACGTCCCCTTTTCTTTCTGACTGTTCGTAAAACATTCGAGGACACATAATTAATTAATTCTGCCCGATCAAGACCTCTGATGATAAGGCGATCAATATTAATTATAGCTAATTGAACGCTCAAAGTATCAATAAAAGGACATAATCCCAGCAATGTCAAATAAAAATACTACACTTGTGGCTGCGATAATAATAAACCATTGTTAATTGAACGCTTTAGACGCCACTAAAAGAAGGAAAAAATCCTAACAATGTTGGAAATAAAATATTATGACTATATGTGCTAACAATGTTAGAATTTAAATAAAAATTATAGCTATGTTTAACAATGTTAAAAATTGAAATATCACAACTGTGCGCTGCACTGCGATCCCATTAACAATATTCAAAGTGATATGCAAGGTGCTTCGAAATTAAGAGGATGGAGGTTAAATGCGTATATATATATAAATGGTGTACTCGTATAACTGTAATAGATAGACATAAATGTGTTGAACCGAGATCCGTTAGGATATCTATACATGTATGATTGTTTGGTTAAGATAGCAATGTTGTCTTGTTCATGAGCTGCGCGATGTGGAAATGTTTCGAATGTTTATTAGCTAACGAACAATGTGGAATGTAAGGGCTACAATGTGTAGGTGCATAAACAAAGGGTATGACGTGTGGTGCCTTAGAAATATCGTAATTAGTTTAGAATGCTCTGGGAGTCGACACTAAAAATATGATTAATTTTAGTCATATTATAGAGTTCATTTTTATACTCATTTCACGTCATTTGCGACTAGTATTTTAAAGGGAAAACTTTAATCGTAGTCATGACTTCAAATTTTAACTCTCGTTTATAGATCATAGTGAACCACGAGCCTATAGGCAAAGTGCCCGTCAGTTCCGTCGCAACTGTTACCCAGTGAACAGCAATTTTATTTGCGCTTTCAGTGTCTCTGACGGGTAAGTTTTCCGTTGACAGTGTGTTAGGAAGTTCTGCATTTCACTTACCTACCAGATATTCCTTACACCTCTCATTTTAGTTTTGCCTAGATGTGAAGTAACTCCAAGAATTAATCTAATAATAGAATATTTTGAATAATAACTACTGCATCAGCCATCGAAGTCATTGTCTAATTTCGTATCACTCCAGTGTCTAGGTTCGAGTATTTATGACAGGCATACTAAAAGATTGACCAGCCTTTTTGACACGGTTATTCAATTTCATTGGCCTCGAGGGGAAGCTGCCTATCGATATCCCGTTTTGTGTTCCCTGTAGCAGCCAGCTAATTAGGTACGATGCCTTAATGTTTTACTCAAAAGTTGTCTTATAATGTTGTCTTGTGATATTCATTATTCTTGTTAAATTTTGTATTATTTCCAGTTACTTATTGGTGCGTATCCGAGCTGGTTTCAGTTTTGGTTTCAAGTTCTCAGTTTTTGTCCTCGATTTTGTCCTCAACTTCTGCTCTGATTTTGATCGTGTCTAATAATAAATCTGCAAGCTACGAAGCCGATCGTATCAATAACCACAGAGGAACTCTCACAAAAGGACAACGACGTAAAAATAGCCGCTCAAAAAAAACGTATCATTACTGTAAATAAAGTAGGAACAAGTTGTATTAAAAGAAGTAGGAGTGCGATAAAAAGAATTTTTTGTTATCTATGATATCACGAGAGAAATTTTACTCTACAAGGTTCAAATTTCTTTTTTCCAGGAGACGGCATGTTTAATGATAGTATTGATACAGACATAGGTTTGTATATTCTAAGAGATATATGAGATATGTGTATTAGATGTGTGTATCATACGGAGTATCAAGTGGGGAACGATGGGGCGTCATCTACTCACAAAAATAAACAATTAACCGAGAGGCCTGAGCTCGCAGGTAGGGGTGGGGAAAGTATAAACAGTAGGGTTTGAGACAAGCCGCAGTGTATGATTGCGTAGCCATGTAAAACAAATGTCAAACTGGACCAGATTTATTGAGGAAATCTTGTAACTCTTAAGAGTTACTCAGTCGTGTAACTTTCAAGTTGATCGCAGAGTTGGCGGTGTATATCAGAGATGTTTAGAAACCTATTTCAGACCATTGGACAAGTTTGAAAATTGGAAAATGGAAAAGATACGTGGGAGGAGAAAAGCTCATATAAAAACGGTAGGAAGGATGATTATGAGGACTTGCCAACTAAACCTCAACACCGATGTAGATAATTGGAGCTAGAGCGATATCTAAGGTCTAGGGGCATTGGAGACCGGAGTTGCGAGGGAGAAGTGTAAACCTGTTAGGATGAGAGATGTGAATTCCTACGCCCTAATGGTTTAGGTAGAATAAGAGTTATTTGATGAAAGGGGAACTAATTTAATTATCACACCAATGAGTATCACACTGATGAGTGGCATTAGATCTTACATGAGCACTTACCCGTGTACGTAAGGAAAAATTCAATTGTGCTACATCAAGTAATGGGAAGGGAAATAGTGGTACTATTAAAGTATCATTGCGCGTGTTATTTCGTTGTGTTCTTGTCATCAGTGTTGTCATCAGTGTAATGGCATGTACTAAAATTAACACTATGTCAAGATAGATGAATTCTCGAGATGGGATAAAATCTCGTAAATTGATGTGAATGCCCATTGATTCAAACTAAATTTTACTGTGTGCACACTTGGCCAGTTAGCTATTGAGTATGCAATTGATCTGTTAATAGTAGACTGTTTACTAGGAAATCATGTTGTTGTTCATGCGCCAAAATGTAGTACATGGCTCACATTTCTCATTATGTGATTATTAGAATAACATGTATGAAATTTTCTGTCGGTATTATTTATTTATACCCTCACTATTGCCATTGAAAAAGGATCGGAAACGCTTTTAATATTTCATGTATTCGGAGGATTAGAGTCCTTACAAGTGCAATCACGTGTATTGTTTTGCATTCAATTAAGTGTGTCATATGAAAGTAGTAATTGATGTATAACGAAAGGATAGCCTGCAGAAAAACCATGCATTGAAACCAAGATTACGTAAATTATGAGAGAGAAAAAAGAATTCATCATTAATAAATCAATGTACGATTAAAACTAGGCACAATCATTTCCATTTTATATTCATTAATTGAAGGGTGGACAGCACTAGTTGACTACTTGCATTTTTTCCCGTGGTAAATATAATATATTTTCCACGGGAAAAAATGCAAGTAGTCCACTCCCGTGCTGTCGCTAACACAGCGCTGACAGAGGCGATTACGATCCAGTAATTTACTATACGAAGGGTGGACAGCACTAGTGGACTACTTGCATTTTTTCCCGTGGGAAAAAATGCAAGTAGTCCACTAGTGCTGTCCACCCTTCAATTAATAAATTTAGTGACAAATATCATATATAAAATAGTCCCATCGCCACAGGTACGCTCATAGTTAAAATACTTGAGTTGTCATTTACCAGGTACGGATACTGTGATGTTTCAAAAGGCAATGTTTGTACAAGATTTTAGGGGTATTTTGGATCCTACCAGATTTTTTCTTCTACAACGCGAGGCAGGCAACGTCTCTTTGGTGATTGAAAAATACGATTAAGTTTCACACTTGCTGCCAAGTGGTAGGTGAGCGTCTCACTAGACGGTAGATTTATCAATACACATAAAATATGGTAGTATCTGCTGTGTTCCATGTATTAGTAGTATGGTATAATCTATTTCATTAGACAATCAAACAAACTCTAAAGAGCTTGCTCATTGCATGAAATAATTCACTAATGTTTTGAAGTATATTGTGTCAATTTTGGTTCTCAAAGGCTCGTTCACCTCAGAGAGTTAATTTTAAGTTATAGAAGCTTTACGAACAAGCAAGAATGGCTTTTTGATTTACAAAGGCGATAGCAGAAAACCCATGCATTTGAAGATGCAAAAATAGACCAACAAATATAACATTCACGCACTCATCCCATTATTCTCTTATAGATCCGTAGGGTTGTGCATAGATTTTGTGAAACTTTTCAATCAGTCAATATTGCGAGAGCATAGAACGGGAAGAGCAGAACTTTGCTGTTCTCCTAGTATCCAAATTTTGCCATCATCACTCATGGTGCTCGCAGTCTGAAGTTCAGAAGTGGTACGTTGAATTTCCTGTTCTTTGAAGACTCTGTCTATCACCCTGGTACCCTCTGGCCAGTGACAGAGAGACTTCTTCTCCTGGCAGCCACGGATGGGCAGCCAGGCATCCATGTTGAAAGATATGTATTGTTCTTTGCCTGCGTTGTCGAAAAGGATATACATATAAAATTTTTGCTATTGTTCGAATTCTGTCATTCCAATTTACTCTGAACACGACTTGATCGATCCTTCTACTATTAACAAGTTCGCAATGCTATGAAACTGTATTATCTTATAGGTATGCCTATAATGACATAAGTTGCAGAAAAAAACGATCTCAGAAGTTTGTTGGCAGTAAATTCCTGTCAATAACAACAGATGGTAAAAAGTGTTGGAGAAGCAAATATGTTATATATCATATAATTTCCAGTTAAATATTCATCACCTTAATAGAATATTTTTCAATAACTCAGTAATCTCAAAAATCTGAAAAATCAAACCTATACTACACTCAAAAACACAGGAAATTACTCGAAAAAACATAGGGAAGCTCATCAGCTAATTTCAAATGACTCATTCACGTGTATGTGTTTGAACACTCACAGTACACTTCACAACTTTTTTTCCAATGACTCATCTGCACCCTGATCATTTTTTTATGATGGCAAATGAACTTGTAACAAAAGTGCTAGTTTTATCCTGCTCTGGAAATTATAAGTCATTTTGGAAACTCTTCTGAATTTTTTATTTGCATCATTAAAAGACTAGCAAACCTAAGCAAAAGACTTGCACCTGTGGCGCAATTAGTCCTCAGAATTTTGAAGCTTCCTTCCCAAACTTAAGCTGAATTTCATAGCTTCTCAACGTAATTTTAAAATAAGTTCACCTTTCCATCATCATCTTTACAATGCCTTTATCCTACCTCATGAACAACAGATGAATTCACCAGAGAGCAGAGTGTGAGATGGTAGGCCAAGTCTCGCTTACGTTCCACGTTTACACCTACGTATAAAATTCAGATAACTATTCCATCGAACATTTCCTTTTTAATAGTGTAAGTGGGCCAGATTGTTGATGTTTGTTCATTAACATAAGGTTTATTTTGAGAAAAATTTATCCGTATCTAAAATTTTACGCTCCTAGGGCCTAATACTTTTGCATCAGCATCATCAAGTTGTGTGAAAAATTTTGTAAAAACTTCTTTGTCGGACGAATCTGTGTTCTTGTAAACATTTACATATTAATTTCCCAAGCTTTAAACATATTTAGACTTCATATCAATTCTCAAAAAAAATCATTTTCTAAATGAGTTTGATAGTTGCAGATGCTAATCCCACATATTTTCCCCAGACGCCCTATCGCAGTGGAGAGCCAAACGACACCCCGAAAAGTAATATAACGTAAATATTAAATTATTGAATCGCAACATATTATTTGCACTCATATCAAATGCCACAGTCTAAAGTTATACGTTACCGTGTATTTATGAAATACTTCAAAATATTTTGTTTGCCTTTGACAAGCTGCGTAGCTGCTTCCTTCACTTGCTCGGTACTGATGATGACGGGAATTCCGTTTTCCTTGGCACACAACTCCCTCAGCTTCGCCAGGGAGCCATTCTTGGTGGCTTCAGCCAGAAACACCTAGAGTGGGGTATCCACGTACTCTGGCACGAGTTTCCACAATAGTTTACATCTTTAGAAGCACACAGAATTAGCTACCAAACTATTTGAGAGTATACCGTCATGTGGTGTGTGACTTCCAAAATGTGAACTTCTATTCGCATAAAAAATTGGGTTATTTATGGTGTCCAAGTGGGGTTATAAAATCTAAATGACGATAATGTCTGCCCTGACATACTGTTAAGTTATTATCAAAATAAATAAAACGACAAAAAAATAACCTATGGAAAAAGTGGGGATACTAAAATTGTAATTTATATGGTCCACTCTATTTTACGAACATTACGAGTACAGTTACCCACACCACCGAAGCCATAAAGGAATTTTCCATAATGATCGATCATTTATTGAATCAACTGGAAACTTTTTACTCTGATACTCTGATGTCCGAATATTATTATTGGATTAAATTAATGAGTCATCATTTAAGGATTTAATCAGGATATACTGAGGAACACACATCAATAGCGAATGTACTAGTATACTTTGACTTCCTAATTCAATAGGGCATAGGAAAATTATTTCCCCGCTGTTAAGAATAAAGTGAAGTCAATATATCACGAAAATATTTTACCAAGAATGAAAGATAGAATATATTGAAACTCTCAATTTTAATGAAAATTTTCCGTTCTTTAAGAAATGGCTGCAGATTTACGTATAACTAAAAAAGAGTTCAAGTATTTTCGCTACAGAAAGTAGCTACACTTTAGCTGTTGACCAAATTGTCCACTACAGTAGCAAGATATTAGTCCGAAAGTAAACCATCCAGAGAAATGAACATAGACGATTATTTCTGGGCGACAGAAGTATATTAGTTACATGTCTCACTCCTGCAAATGCATCTAGCGATCTGAACGGCAACAATGTCTTCTATTCAATTTCTGAGGGAACACATCTACTATTCAGTGGCTATTAGCATGAAGATTTATCCTGTATTATAATTGGTAACTGTGAAATTTTGATATTCTTCTTCACTAGGCAAACAAAAAATATTATCAGAATTGTTCTTCCTAATAATGATGAAATTTTGTTAGTTAAGAGGCCTGGCATGATATTGAAATTTCCTCGCGGTATTACTTAAAATTTTAAACTATCAATCATTTTTGGAAGCATGGAAAATTTATGCGGGGGTGTTTTAAGTTCCCATGCACTGACAGGGGAAATTCCAAATTAAGTTTATCCTTTAATTCATTATGTATGTATATCTTTTAGTTGAACATTTTTCGCACTTTTGCTTTGTTTACTAATGTCATCAATCAACAACGAGTTTGAATCTGATTCTCTAAGTTGCTGGCATACATAAACACATTGGTGGACTATTTGGCCGATTATTCATTTTAGATTTGATATTTCAAACAATCTGAGATTGGAAAAATTTGACTGTGAATACCTGGGACAGCAAGACAACAGGTGGGACTTAAGTTTCAGCACCGACAAAATGATTATTTTAATTATAGGAAACCAGATTGGTGACTTTTCCGAGTATACGTATGAAAATAAAAGATAATTTAATAAGAAAAATGTATTACACAAATATATAAAGCTGGCATGATGCTGTGTAAAAAAATTGAAAAATTCAAATAAAAAAGTAGCCCAACACACAACATATGAAATAAACGTAACTGTGATCACTATACCCGCACTTTTCTTTGAAAGACGTGATAAGAAAACTTGGAAAATGGAACAACAATGAATACCAATTTAGTAACATTGATTTAGTTCACTGCTACTAAATTACTAAAATAATGCACCCACAAGTTTATAATTGAGATTATGGGTGCATTATTTTGGTTTCACTGGAAGCACGAGTTATTTATGTCAGTCATTTGTTAAATCACAGAGTCATAACACCAAGGACCCTCTTAGTGCGTCAGTGTTGTTTATGAATGGAAAAAGTGTAATGAGCAAAGAGTAGCAGAATGTTGAGGAAGTGGTTTATTTAGGGAAGGGATGAACAGACTGAGTGTCACACATTTTTGGTACGTGATAACAACACATTGATATGCTAAAACATATAATGGAATACCTTTGTTCATTCTACTTCCCTTGGTGGGTCATTTGTTACACAATTTTATGATGGAGGCCTAAAATTTGTGTGTCAATTGGTTTGTTTTATGAAATTTAACCCCAATAATATTCTGCATATTGTACTCAAACGACACATGCACTCAACCCTCTTTATTTTTCGAAATGTAACGTGTTTGAAAGATTTGAATGTTAACAGAATTCACAAGTGAAATAAATTGTTTTCGAAATGTTTATGACTATAGTCCAAGATTGAAATTATGAGTATTCAAGATAACGTTTATGGCACTCGACGGGTGCTCTGCTTTGGATAACTGGAGTAACTAGAATTACCCTCTGAAACTAACTTCAGCTGAAATGAACCGACAAATTAAACTCACGGAACTTGAAGAAGGCGACGCTGCCGACCAGAGGCTGCGTGATGACGGTGTCTGGGCCGCTGTCGGTCATGAAGCAAAGATCGGCAATGGCGTCGTAGGAGACCGCTGTGCAGCTGGAGTCCATGTCGCATTTTGCCCTGCACCTGCCTGTGCAAAAAATGAATGAAGTACCGAAGTTCACAAATGTTAGAAATATATCACTAACACAGATGTGAAGATTGATAATACTTTTGAGCATGAGTAGAAATTAAAATCTTCCATTACTTTCGTGACAGGTTTTAAATGTGATTGGATAGATTTGGTTGTTTTTGTTCCAGTAACTAACAAGGAGAAAATATGCACGGTGCATCAAAGTAACTTCATTTAAAAAAAAAATCATTTTCGAAAAGGAAAATTATATTGCTACACCCTGTATATAAATGTACACCTACAGTATAAAAAATGAAAAAATGAATTAAACGTCACAAAAAAGTTATTAAACCTGAAATTTATTAACTTTTTTAAATATAAAGTTGAATTTATTGAAATTTGGATTTCAATAATCTTCAGGTGAATAGTCTTTACATTTAGGATCTTTGAACGCTGTACCTGTTACATTCTGGTAAAGATAAATTTGCTGGAATTTCAGTCAAACGTTGCTTCTTCAATTCACTAGTAACAGAGTCTACTGAAGACTTCAAGAAACAAGAGTTAGAAATAAGAAGCTTGCACCCATCCTATGATCTTAACATAGCGCACTCCGTAACTTTGAAGTAGAGCGCTCGGTAAACTGTGCTAACTAGCTTACTGCTAGTTAGCACAGGCGCACTCCTGCCATTTGGTAACTTTTGCATCTACAGTCGAGTGAAGACTGAAGGAGAGTGCAAGCTCCACGGATAACAGATACAATGATCAAAGGTATGACTAATTTACAGTTGGCTGCTTTGACGAGCTGTACTAGACGCTTACACAAAGTCATGACGCCAACCTTCTGGCTGATGGGGCTATGGATTGAGATGTTTGCGATCACCCTCTGGAACACAGCTGATGATGGAACAAGTACAGTTGCAAACAGCTGCAGTGGAAGTAGTTTCATTGGTAGTCTGCACATCATCTAGTATGTACTTAGACTTGAATGCAAGATATAATCTGAAAAATACTTGAAGAATTTGCTTTATCATTCTGAACAGAATACTGTTTCGGTTAAAAATGTAATAATATTGTACCACAGAATTCGTTGGAAATGACAGCAATGCTACACAGTTAAATCTGAGCATCCCACCCAAACGATAAGTCGGTCAGGGGTACTCAATCTCTGTTTGAGAAGGTTCAGTAACACGATTTCCTACGTGACAAATGTCTGGACGATAGTCTGAGTTTGATATGTGGACATATGAATTTGATGTGAGCGCACAATAACTTCAAATTATAAGTGCACATGTTTGTTATCTTCAATATATGTTCCTAAATTTCTTCAGGGGGGCCTTCTGTGATCCGAGTTTGAACCGCAGTCTGCCAATTGGGTACCACTGAAGACGGTGATCAAAATTTTATGGCAGGCATTGAAGCTTGACACAGATATGTTAGAAAGCTATTTTGACTACAGTCACAATTTCTCCCATAGAAGGACTCGCTCTGTTGAACTTTTTTCTTCACTATAATGATTGGATGACTAAAACAACGTATTGAATGCCTGTATGGAAGACAATAAATGAAATATGAATTAAAGTAAGCTTCCTTAGAATGAAATTACAGATGAGCTTTCATATCTCGAAAAAAAAACTGTTGGCTTGTAATGTTGTCTTTTCATGTCTACAATACGCCTGCTCTAGCTTGTGCTGAGAAACATTTGAAAAAATTATCAATAAGTTTTCGAAAATTTGTGCAATAACTCTCCTGCATAGAATTGAATTTTTATGACATGCGTGAACGATTTACATGAATAAATTCTTCCCTAGCACGGTATTCAGTTCTTTCCTAAATTTCACTGGAAACTGTGCGTGTTTTTTTAAGCCATGACACATCACATGCTTTGTGGCATAAACATCACTTTTGGGAAGAGTGGAGCTTATTCGAGAGGACCTTTTCAGCCAATCCACCTGTCAAAACACTTAATTTTCAGGAAATGTCTCGATAAACATATAAAGGGAACAGGCTTGTTTGGAAACATTAGAAATTCACTCATCGTCTGGAATTATGACACACCGACCTCTGCAGCATCAATAAGTAATTTTTTCCTTTCTTGGTGATCGTGTTACTGGATACATCGTCGAAAAAAATGAACCCGTAAGACCATTGCTAAAAATGCCATACAAAACAATTTTTCAAAAGTGTCATTCATATTATAAAATCTGAGCTTAGTTTAATTTCTACAGAACTAAATATTTGTGCTGGCTTACTGTACCAAAGAAATGAAATGTGGACTTAGCACTGAACCGCACGGTTTCCAAGAGCTAAAGTTCGTGAATGCATGCAGCGGTTGAGGAGTGATTCCCACATTTAGGCCCGAACATCCTAATCTTCCCCTTGAAGCGTGTGCGCACTGAAGTTGGTAGGTGCAGAACTTTTCCCTCTACGAAGCATTAGTGCAGCACTCCAAATGTACTATTTTTGGCTTTGTACGCATGCATCCTCAAGGAATTTTGTGTTGGTGCTCTTTGTGCTTCTATCAGTGGTGAAAGAAGCCGGCCTCTTCCATGTGGTTTGTTTCTTCAAAAAAAAACTCCATTTACGCAATCTTCATTTTCTTCAAATTTACCCTGAAATTATCGAAAAATATTCTTTATTAAGATATCGTGTTCATCTTGAGCAAACTCATCTCCGAGCTTCTCCCTTATACAGTAATTTGAAGTTTGAATATATCAACTTAGTTTGCCAATCAATAGATAAGACTTTAAAAAATAGAATAAATTATAAATAGGAAAACTCATTTAAAAGGAAAAGATTCTGAGCTTCTGGTTCCCATCGTCTTGGGACTCATTTTGAGAAAGTTTGAACTTGGGCACTATTTAACGTTTAAAAGAGTTATTATTCATCCTTAAAGTGGGCATTTATGAAAATATTTCAGTACCAAAAACTTAGAATAGTTTTCGTGAACATAAAAATTAGTTTCATGAAAATCTACCATAATGGAAAAACGTTTGCCTCAATCTATAAGGCCTAGTTTTGATTATTGAAATTCAATTTCTGCTACGAAAACTTCCCATGGATAGTTTAAATTGTGTCACGTGTTATAGTGGTGAGACAGCCATGCAGCCGAGCAACTCCAAGGATTATTTGTAAACCTTGAGCAAGGGAATAAATGTGTACATTCATGGAGAATCACAAACTGTTAGGTATTGATAACTTCTTATCGGTCCTAATGATAACTGAAATTATCTAGAAAAAGTAAGTGAATACGAAGTTTTTAACACTTTAATTGATCATTTTTTTCCTTCAGACGACACCAACATCGGTGTCGCAAAGAATATCTCACTACAGGGGAGAAGGACAAGCACTTGCTCGTCCAGTCGTCCTTCTTTCAACAGTACTCACTTAGCGCATGAGAGAGATCAAGCAGACCACGACTACTATGCATGTTCTTTATAAAAACTCGTCCGTCTGAAAAGTGCTGACCGAATGAAACCAGAGTTCATTTCTGAAGTAAAAGCAATCCATTGGTTAAGCTTGATATAATCAGTAATGACAGCTTCGTAGAAAACTACAGCCTTTGCTGGGAGGAAAGAATTGGAGAAATATCGTTAAAAAATTATATTTAAGTGAGGGAGAAAGACAACTGCCCTGCTTCGATTTTCTCAACATATTAACTTTTCGTTCCCACTAATTACCAATGAAAAAGTTTAATGCGCATGAAATGACAGAAAAAAATATTGCTTCTCAAAACCGGCGTCCAACAATTGACCAGTTTTTAAATCGTGCAATCTAATTAAGCATATGTGGATGAGGCAAAATTAGGAGACTAAAGAAAATATTTCGGTGTTGGCTAACTTTTTTCGAATAATTTCTGTTTGAGTGGCTTCTTATGGAGTACGTGCCGTAGTCTTCATTATGTTGATCAATAATAAGATGATCATTTTCACAGGAAGTGAAAAGTCTATCCGACCAATTAAGCGATTTGGTATGTGTACACCGTAAAATTTGCAATACTTACAATGGCTTATCCACTGAATGATTTCTTTTGAATATAAACTTCCAGATTTACACTTAAAAATTGATTTCATAACTCAGTTTGGGAGCAATGTCTCAATTTGCAAACAGACTTACTGCAATGAAGAAGAAATTATAGCTTATAATCTGATCACTTTTAAATTTCGCTTGATGTTGAAAATGTCAAAGTTAAAATAAAACTGACACTGTCTAATCTCAGTAAATCTGAAATTTATCGCGCGCTCAAGATTTATACTCACGTGGCTCTCAAAATTTGTTAAACTGTGTGCAGAAAAATTAGAGTAAGGTTTACAATGGACGCCAAATTAAACCATGGACTGCTACTGTCAGTCTATTCACAAAAGTCACAAATATTCTATTCAGCCTTGACAAAAATCTTCACTTGGCAAGTTATTAATTTAACAACGAAAGGTTATTTAAACAGTGCAATGTACATATATGTTCTATCCTTTAGGATGAATTATGCTAGAAAACGTTATCACTTTAACAAACCTGTTCACAAGACATTTATGCACTGAAACGTTTTGTGAGCAGTCGGCCTTATTAACCTCCTCACAGGGCACTTGTTCAGTCGAGTGTTTGGTTTGTGGATCGACTATTGTGGTGACTTCTAATACTACAACTGAATAAGTCATGGTCGACCCACAGGGCGTTCTCACTCAATCCTGTGGCAAGCAGCTAAGCCAAAACCTTTGATCAGGGCTCCTACACATCCAAGTGTTTTGCTCATACAGCGTCCCACATGACACCATTTTAGCAAGTTAAACTCGTGAGTTAACTAAATTATTACTCAAAGTGACTGCCAATTATTCTGATGGATCACAAAAAAGAAACAAGTTTTTTCTGTTTTTGTTCGTGCACTTTGTAACTCGTATGCAATGGTTGTTTCTACCCAGAAAATCCTAATTCCATGCATTCCCATGATCCTTCCTTCCAACTAGACGGAAATGAAACACAACGAAATTATGTTATAATTTAGTCCTGTATAAAACGTTCCATATGTAAAATCAGGTAACTTTCAGTAGATATGTTTACATCACGAGTTGTAGTTTTCACTAGACGAGGCTGTAATTCCTTCATGTAGGTTTAAAATATCCATGTAAATCATAATTTTTTCTCTTATGAAAAAGTCAAATTTAAATTTCCGTAAACTTGAAGTCATGTCCTTAAAATTTGGTTTCTAATTTTTAATATTGCATTGTTGGTTTCCTGACAGAAAATTGGTACCTGGATTATGATCGTAGTTTACAGTTTTATAAACACCAATGTAATGGTACATATACTAATAAACATCCTTCCCAGACTTACTTTTGGCCCCAGCATTTACGTATGACACTTTGCAAATGGAGATTTCAGATGACTTAAAGGTTAACCTACGTATAATAGCACACTATGCGAATGTGAAATAAATGTTCTGCACGAATAGCGCAATCTCATTGCAGTAACTCGAACATTTAATTCATTTGTATTAGAATTTAATGATACGATCATCTTAATGATCGTATTCAAAATTATATTTTATAATTTCATAATTATGATGTTTAATTTTTTTTAGAAAATCTTAAAAAACTCAGTTTTAGGTGTGAGAGTTATTCCTACTCACCAATGTATTGAATATTGAAATAGTATAGGTAACTAATTCCTCTTTCATGAAATTTATTACCTGAAAATGCTCATGGTCGCTTCATGTTGACCATATAAATATTAGACCGAGGTACCAACAGATTTTGTTCAATAGTTATAATGTAACTCAATGAGATGACTCCGTTCGTATATAGTGTAACGAGTGAAGGAAAAAGTAAATTTTGACAGTATTAAATTCAAGAGCAATTCTTCGCTGTCATGCAACCCAATTTCAGGTGGTTTAATGGGAATTCTGGTTTAGTGTTCACTAGGTGTGCAAGTGATATTCACAAAGCGTTGGACAGCAAGCAGAAAGTTCGATTGGTATCTGGATAGACACTGCTATTTAATTATGACAAATTGTAATGATATGCTTCCTCGACCTGCATGCAAGCCCTTAGTATTAAAGTCGGTGAGATATGACGGAATCAACATCAGTGGAGACTATGATTGCAGAAATTGCTCGACTTTGATTGTTCGTGCAGCACAGTTTATGCTATTTAATCCCAAGAAAAAATAGAGGCTCAAAGATTTCTGTAAAATTAGGCAAAAAGTTTAAATTTTTTTTAAATAAATTAAGAAATCCTTCAGACGTAACCACCTAGAAGCAATCAGTATATATAAGGCGCATAAATTCAAACATGTTTATTTCTGAAGTAGTTCTTATGCTTGAATAGGAATGCATCTTGGTTATCATACAAGTTCTGTGAACGTTGAATAAAAGTAAAAAGTTAATATGCCAATGGTTTAAATTACCTTTTTGTTGTTTATATTAGGTTTAGAAAGAAATGTAGATCATTATAGTGATAAAAGACATTTTATTGAATTGCAGAAAGCTGCTTTCCTCGAAAAAGATGCAGAGATATCAAAACTGACGATCGAGCTTGTCGTTTTAGAAGATAGTAAAAAAGAAAAAAATATTGAAACCCAAAAGTAGTCAAGCAATCAAGTAGTCAAACAATCTTGCAGTCAAGCAGTCCAATAGTCAAGCAGTCTAGCAGTCAAGTATCCAAACAGCTAAGTTGTCAAGTGGTCTAGTCAAAGGTTAATGAGGATGAAAGTTTATGAATGACGTATGAAAAACACGAGAATTATGAATTTTCTTTCTGGTGTGGATAAACTTTAGGACAAAGAAGACAATACGCTGTAACTCACAGATGGAGTTCATGTTAGTGGTCTAGTTTGGCTCTTGTACGAACATGCTGCACCCGGCTATGGAAGGAGTCTTTATTGCGTTGTTATGGTTATGGTATTTTAAATTTTACTTCCCACTTAGTTCTTATATGACTCAATTTAAAAAACATTTTCGTTAAAATGTGAAAATGGAACGAAGATGTACTGTAATGATCGTTTACAGTGTTTTTATGGTGGAAAACTATAGGTAAAAAACGTCATGCTGTCTGCGAACAATTTTAGAACACACCACATATCACCTAAGTGAGCTGGAAAACGATTTCAGTATATGCTTTTGAGCCAGCATAGAAGAACAGGTTTTTTTCTTCAAGGTTCGCTTCACCTCTGGTTCGAGTGTCCGACAATAGTGGTGGATGGGGTGTAGAGATCACCCCCCCCTTCCCCCGACAACCAGGTAGGCAGCTGAGTACGATATCCGTTCAAGATTTGGTGAAGTCATACATATCTTTGTGTTAATATTTATAATATAAAATTTGAAAAAAATACATCTGACTATACATCTAGAGCAGAAGCAACTCTTCATAATGAAAAGCCTGGCTTATATATATATATATATATATATATATATATATATATATATATATATATATATATACTTCCACTAAATTTTTATTCTATTTATCTAGTAACGATTTGAATCATGTAAGAAGCACATCAATGCTAAATTTCATGTGGCTTGTAAATTTCTTACTGTACTCATCCCGTTCTCCTTAATTATAAGTCATGCACAGTTCCTAAAGCGCAGAGTTTGGGATTATGAAAATCGAACAAGTGTTGCACAATTTCACTGAGTCTCGACGTGTCGAGTCGTCGCTGTGTTTTGTGCTTCAAGTGCGGGAGAGAAAACTGCAGTTGTGGGCTCCAGGGTACGTTCTAATAATTTAGGTTTTCTTTTCATTACGTCCTTTCTTGCCTTCTTTTTTGTTCGATGAAGCAGCCGCAAGTAATGAAGAACTAAAGAACTTGAAATAATGTCTAAGTATTTTATACAACGGCCTCACAGCCCTCCGTTACAATAAAGAAAATTTACTCTAGAAATAAACAATGAATCAAAAAGTCATCGAGCGTAACTGGTGTTAGATATTACTTTATTAATACTTAATAACAGTGGAGAATCCAAGGGTTAGTAAACATCGAAAGGTTAACTACAAGCATTTATGATTTATGTTTATTGGTTATTATTCCTTAAAGATCACTTGAACACACATTCCCAGTATTTTTTCCATGAGTGAACCGCACACGAAAACACTTCTCGTGCAAGTGTATGAGACTTTTTATATCTACGTGCCTTCAGTGCAAGGGTATGAGTATATGTGACTGTTTGTACCATGAGTCATATAATTAATGTACAAAAATAGTTATATAATTATTTTTCAACATGAACCACACAATTATGGGGAGTCATGGTATTATTCACCAAGAGTCATATAATTACATGGCATAATGAGTCATATTACTGTGTACCGCGAATCATATAGTGCATACAAAGATTCATTGCTTTCTGTGCAGCTTTAGTGATATATTATGTACAACAAATCATGTACTTGTTGCATAGCAGGTGTTCTGTAGCATTGTTTTACCGCCGCTATTGTAATTATTGTGTACCTCGAGCTATATTTTTGAGAGCCATAAGTCAATTTTTTTTGCACTATGAATCATATAATTATAGAGGGTTGTCGATACCGTCGTGCGGTCGACGTGCAGGGTTCGAGAAAAGGACTGTCTTCTGTGCAGCTACCTTTTCGGGGGGCACTTGCT
>VCRD01003455.1:32433-61097 GCA_006783055.1 Trinorchestia longiramus
ATCGAGAGTAGCGGCAGGGTAAACTTTGTAATTTGATTTGAACGCCATTAATTTAACTTAATTGCTCCGTGTGATCATTTAATTTCTCAGCTATCAGGTATGTGATTGATCTGTAATGGTCCACTATTCAAATAGGATATCATGCGCGGTTCATATGCCAAAATGTGGTAGATGACTCACAGCTCCCATTTCGTGAATTTTAGAATACCAAGTATTAAATTTTCTGAGTGTATCATTACCCTCATCTTGCCATTGAAAAGAGGTACTGGGAATATCTTTCAACATATCATGTATTCAGAGGATTAGAGTCCCTCTAGTGCGGTTACGTGTGTGTGTTGTTGCATTAAATTAATTGTGTTAATTACAAGTATTAATTGAAATATGGTAGTAGGACAGCATGCAGAAGACCCATGCATTGAACCAGGATTACGTAAATGATGAGAGAGAAAATAACGCATCAACAATCAATCATCATGCAATTCACACTAGGCAGATAAACTTTTACCTTTTATATGCATTAAATCAATCACTAATAAATAAATGAGACGTGTCATTATATGCACCCAAAGCGAAAACACGTACAGCCACACCGCAACAACTCTAAAGCCCTACGGCAATAAAAGGTTTCCCTATATGCACTTTTTTTAATGGCAAATGAGAGGAAAATTGTATCTCCTATGTTTCTTGGAAGTTTTTTTCTTCCAAGGAGCAGCATTTTGTTCGTTTCTAGGAAGTTTTTTTTCACTTCCAGGAAACTGTAGAACAATGTTGTGCATGCATTTGAATTTACGTTCGTTATTTGACAAATTGGGGTTAACACAATTATATTTCCTGATTTCGTGTTGAAGTTTTTGTGTGTTATGTGAGTCCATCGGAATTAAATTTTGCGTAAAGAGTGCAAATCTCAGCATTTCGAAATATTACGCGTGGGTTCATCATTAAATTCATGTGAAAGGGTAAAAGCCGACCATAATGTTAAAGCCCTTGAAGTTATGGGAGAACAAATTTCAATATATTCTACAAATTTTATTGATGTTTTTATGATAAATGCGAAAGGAGTTAATCATGGTTAAAAGAATTATTTTGCTTCATTGTTAAGTGAAAGGGGAATGAGTCGTGGTTGACATTTTGTTGCTTCAGTGATCAGTGATAGGGGAATTAGAATTGGAATCCATTTCATTGTGTTGAATTTCGAAGTCGATTGAAAAGGGGCAGGAGAGTATTGTAGATTACAGGAAGTAATGTTCTATTTATCATAATTACTGATAAGAGAAAAAGGGACTATACTCCACTAGGCCGTGAGGAAATATCTTTGCTTTAGAATAATAATTTTGTGGGGGTGAAGCAAAATGTGGTAAGAAATTTTCTCAGTTGAGCATTCTTCCAAATAATTTCCACAAATTGAGGGTGATCGAGATTCCGAAATAATTGAATGTGTTAATCACATAGAGTAAAAATATTTGAGTCATTTAATTTACTAAGGTTACGAGGGTTTTACTTAATAGCAACGCATTTGTGATAACATCATAAGGATTTTGAATTTAACAGTGATAGAATTCCGTGTTCATGTGAACACGAGTAGCAAGATGATCAATGCTTCGGCGATAATTCCGAATTGGAGATTCGATGTAATTACAACAGAATGATAGATATGGGTGAACGTGGATGCGCGAAAACTAGAATTTTCTACGTGTGATACAAAGTAAACATGTTTAATGTGTCAACTACATGAAGCAGTGAATCAGAACGGGAACCTAGTATGTGATTGAGTATGTAAGGAGTGCTACGATCGAAAGGCACGGCGAAGTCACTGCCAACAGGTGTTTGTTACGTGTAATGCTTAATTATTTTGTGCTTGCAGGCAGGTAAATTCTTGATATGCATCTATTTGGTTCTTTGGAATTTAATAGGGTATTGAGTGATATTTTTTTTTAATATTGTGTTTGTTCGTTTACCCATTATTGCATTTATTAATGTCGTGATTGTGTGATTAATTATTTAAGACCATCAATGTAGAGAATCATTTCGTCAATTCAAAACAGGCAGAATTAAACATGTATTAGACAGGTATAAGGGCAGTGGGGTAGTCCATGAGAATATTTGTATTGTGTGTTGATTATGCGAGTACTGAGATAACTAAACTTAGCAGAAATGCAAAAGTTCCTTATCGTTTACTTGCTGATCAATTGAAAATCATGAGGAGAAATTTTCGATGTGAGATGAACTTCATTTAGCATTTTGCGGAAATGTCTTTCATTACATCAAATCTACTGAAATTTCGTAGTGAGTTGGAGTTGCCGCTTTGACTCGGCATTGCTGTGTGTGTAACGGATACCCCAAACCCACACTGACCGCCTGCAAAAATAAATATTGAAGGACAACCGTCCGAGTAACGAAACTTCTGCAGCTAAGAGTTGTTTCTTAATATTTAAAATATGTAATGATTACCGTTGCTCACTTAAATATGTAAATGAAGTGTCAGAAATGATTATGTCTAGCTTGGGAGTATTATTATACATGTCCCAAACGGAGATTTTCTCTTTTTTTTTGAACTGACATCGAATAATAATTATTTTGTGTGTTATATAGAGTTGCAGTCGAGATTTGACAGAGCCTATGGCAGAAGTCTTCATCCGTATTGCTGTATTCTCAATGTTACACTGTGTATTTCTTGTGCATAATGATCGAGTTAAGTCTTAGCAAATGCAAAGGACGAAATTCGTGACTGTCATTGTGTACACCATGTTTATTATTGTGGACGAGCATAATTACTCTTAGCTATGCGGAAGGATTCTTATCAATTAAATCGTCAGAAAATATATTATTGTTGTCTTAGGTCGAGAACTTACGAAGTTGAAAGACGAAAGTTTCTTGCTATGCCAGGACATCAAGTATGTAACTGTAACTCTAGACTTGTGAAACGAAATTGGTCATTAGGAATATTCACGTGCTCTTTTCTTCTGACTATTCGTATAACATACGAGGTTACTCAATTAATTATTTCCGCCTGATCACGAGATTGGCTCTGATCATAAGGCGTTGACTATTTATCATTGCCAATTGAACGTAAAGTATCAATAAAAGATGGAGGAAATCCCAGCAATGTTAAAACAAAATATAATAATATTCAACCATTGTCAATTGAACGCTTCAGTCGTCAATAAAAGAGGAATGATTCCCAACAATGTTGAAATAAAATGCAAAAGATGGACAAGATCCCAACAACATTAAAAGAAAACATTATACCATTCAACCATTGTCAATTGAACACTTCAGTCGTCCATAAAAGAGGAATGATTCCCAACAATGTTGAAATAAAATGAAAAAGGACAAGACCCCAATAATATTAAAAGAAAATATTATGTTACCCAACAATGTTGGAAAATGGCTATGTATGTTACCAATTTTGAAGATGAACTATCACTGCCATGTTCTAACGATATAGGGAGCAATTATTATAATCATGTGTACCAACAATGTCAACAAAAAAAAACGTTTTTTCAAGATGGAATTTTCTGTGCACTAACAATGACCATGCGCTGCACCGAGACTACAATAACAATGTTCCCAGTGATCTACAATGTGCTTCGAAATCGAGAGGATGGAAGTCAAATGCATGGTTACAATTGTGCAAATGTTTTCAGTAGACATAAATGTGTTAAATAGAGATGCGTTAGGATGTGTATACATGTATTTTGTCGAGTTAATATAGTAATGGGTGTTAATTCGGTTGTGTATTATGTAACGAACAACGTGGAATGTAAGGATTCAAACGTGTGAGGTCCAGAAACGAAGGATATAACTTAGCATTACTGTGAATAAGGAAAGAACAATTAGTATTAATAGAAGGAAGAGTGTATTAAAATAAATTTTCTTTGTTATCTACAATACGACGGGAAAAATTTGACCTCAGAAGCTCAAATTTTTTTTCTCGACGGGACATCATGTGTCATGAGATTTATGATATATGCATAAGGTTTCATGTATCGGGGCGATGTGTAAAGCATAGGTTTCCATATATCGGGGTGATGTGTAAATTGTATGTATTGACAGCTATGTACGTTAGAGGTGTGGGACTACAGGACGCCGTCGGTACAGCTGCGTAAACAAACACTTAGACGGTCAGCAAAGCACGAGAAATATGCTGAGCTCCACAAGACGATAAGCACAACAGTGTGGTTGAGTTATGGAGCTTGAGACTCAACGAAAGAAATTAGAAATGAATAACAAAAAAAAGGTTAAGCTTGTATAAGAAGACCATGAAGCGAGAAAAGGGGAGGACTTGGGAATTAGATCTCATCAACGATGTAGGGTGTTGGGAACACACATCTAAGTCTAGGCCCCTAGGGCATATGGGAAATAATGGGGGCACCGTGATAAGAGGGAAAATTAGCGGCTTCTTTAAGGTGTTATATCGCGAGTGTTAACATTGTAACCCATTATCAACAGCGAATCTCCAGCATAAGGGCAAGTTAATATTATTATTGTCTATGTGATCGAGAATAGTAGCAGGGTAAACTTTGTAATTTGATTTGAACGCCATTAATATAACTTAATTGCTCCGTGTGATCATTTAATTTCTCAGCTATCAGGTATGTGATTGATCTGTAATGGTCCACTATTCAAATAGGATATCATGTGCAGCTCATATGCCAAAATGTGGTAGATGACTCACAGCTCCCATTTCGTGAATTTTAGAATACCATGTATTAAATTTTCTGAGTGTATCATTACCCTCATCTTGCCATTGAAAAGAGGTACTGGGAATATCTTTAAACATATCATGTATTCAGAGGATTAGAGTCCCTCTAGTGCGGTTACGTGTGTGTGTTGTTGCATTAAATTAATTGTGTTAATTACAAGTATTAATTGAAATATGGTAGTAGGACAGCATGCAGAAGACCCATGCATTGAACCAGGATTACGTAAATGATGAGAGAGAAAAGAACGCATCAACAATCAATCATCATGCAATTCACAGTAGGCAGATAAACTTTTACCTTTTATATGCATTAAATCAATCACTAATAAATAAATGAGACGTGTCATTATATGTACCCAAAGCGATAACACGTACCGCCACACTTGTATAAGATTTTAAAGGCGTTCTGGATCCTGGCGGATTTGTTCTTCCATAACGCGATGCTGTCAACGTACCTTTGGTTACTAAAAATAGGAGTAAGTTTCACACTTGCTGCCAAATGAGAAGTGAGTGTCTCACTGGACGACAGATTTATCAATACATTTATAACATGGTGCTATATGCTGTGTTGCATATACTGGTAGCATGGTATAATCTTTTTCATCAGACTAATAAGCAAATTAATAAGTACTGGGTTAATGTTTAGGTTAGTTCAGTGTTGATCTCTAAATATATAATGCCAATTTTAGTTTATCATGAGCTCATTGACGTCAAAAAATACTTTGATGGCTGCAAGCTCTACTTAGAGACAGAAATAATTTTCAAAATGTCGGACACCATTGCTGAAAATCGATGCACATGCGAATATAGAAGCAGACCAAAAGATGAAACGTTCACGCACTAATTCTATTATTATGTCATAGATTCGTTGGATTGTGCATAAATTTCATGAATGCTTTGTATCTCATATTCTATCGGGAGCACAAAACGGGAATGACATAATTATCTTGTTTAGAAGTTTGGACAATTTTGCCAGGATGATTCAGGAGGTTCACGGTATAAGGTATATTATTGCCATAACCAATTTCCTGTTCTGAGAAGACTCCGTTTGTCCCCTGGTACCGTCTAGCCAGTGACAGAGAGACTTCTCCTCGCAGCCACGGACAGGGATCCAGGACATATCCTCGTAGAATTGTTGTAGTCTTTTCCCTGCGTTGTGGATAAATAAACATAAACATTTTGTTACTGGTCAATTAACATTGTTTCAAATTTTCTTCATCCCCAACTGGATGGTGCATTTTGCTCCAAATATATTTCACAATTCTAGGAAAAATATAATCATTTATACGGGTAAATGATTAAAATTGACTGAAAAATTAGTATATTAGGTCTTTGTTTGCAGCAAACTCCAATCAAAACGAGAGGATGTGAAATAGTGATTGAAAAGATGTCGTGTTAGTAATGATACATGCATGGGGTTTCATATTTAAAGCGTATGTATCGACATAAAGTATATGTATCCACAGCTATGCATCGAGGCGTGAGTGCCGACTCTCGTTCGTCACCTGGCCGCAGCTGCGTAAACAGACATTAAGAGGCACGAGAAATACGCTGAGCTCCACAAGACGGTAGGCACAACAGTGCCTTGTACATTGGAGCACAATAGACTCTACAAAAAAAATTAGAAATTAATAGCAAAAGAAATAAGGTATGCTTGTATAAAAGCGGTCATGTAGCGACAGAAGGGAAGACTTGGGAACTATCTCTCGGCGACGATGTAGGGTGTTGGAACGAGAGCAACATCTAGGTCTAGGGCGTAGGGGAAATTAGGGGCACCGTGATAAGAGGGAAAATTAGCTGCATCTTTAAGGTGTTATATCATGAGTGTTAACATTGTAGCCCATTATCAACAGTGAATCTCCAACGTAATGGCAAGTTTAATATAATTATTGTCTATGTGATCGAAGTTAGCGGCAGGGTAAATTTCGTCAGTTGTCGCGAACGTCCATTGATTTAACTAAATTGTTCCGCATGCACATTTAATTATTCAACTATTAAGTATGCAATCGATCCATTAATAATGCACTGCATAATAGGACATCATGTTGTTGTTCATATGCCAAAATGTGGTAAAAACTCACATTTCCCATTCCGTAATATTTAGAATAACATGTATTAAATTTTCTGTGTGTGTCGTTTACCCTCTCTATAGCCATTGAAAAGAAGTACTGGGAACACCTCTTACCATATCATGTATTCAGAAGATTAGAGTTCCTGTAGTGCGTGATGTATGTTTGTTGCATTTAATGAAATTGTGCTAATTACAAGTATTAATTGTAATAAGATGGTAGGAGAGCATGCTGAAAGACCATGCGTTGAAATCAAGATTACATAAATTATGAGAGAGAAAAGAACTCATAAATAATTATTTATGAGTTTTTCTCTCTCGTAATTTATGTAATAATTAATTATAATTAATAATTAATTTAGTAATAATTAGGTAATTTCATAATAATCAATTATAATTCATTATTATATCATACATTGTCATTATACAATTAAAGCAGGCAGAAAAATATTACTTTTTTATGTGTATTAAATCAATCATTAATAATAAATTAGACATTAAATTCACCCTTTTTAATACGTATCGGCACACCTTAACAACTCTAAAACCGTACGGCAATAAAAGGTTTCCCTATATGTACTTTTTTTATGGGAAGTGAGAGGAAAAGTTGAGTCTGCTATGTTTCTTGGAGTTTTTTTTCTTCCAAGGAGCCGCATTTTTTGTTTCTTTCTTTCATTTCTAGGAAACTGTGGAACAATGTTGTGCATGCAATTGAATTTATGTTCATTATTTTACAAATTTGGGGTAATATATAGGTATATTTTTTTGATTTCATGTTGAAGTTATCTCTGTTTTATGCAAGTCAAGACTCCATTGGAATTAATTATTACGTAAAGAGTGCAAATTTCAGCATTTCAAAAATTTAAAGTTTGGTTCCATCATTAAGTTCATATGAAAGGGTAAAAGTGTATCATAATGTTAAATTTCTGGGATTTGTCGGTCGACAAAATTCAACGTAGCCTACAATTATTTTTACTGCTTCGTCTGTTAATTGAGAGAGGAATTAGTCGAGACTGAATTTTTTGCTTCGTTGAGAAGTGAGAGGGGAATTAGAATTGTATCGATTTCATCAGCAGAAGAAGTACATTAGAAGAATTCGATTGCAAAGTGGCAGGAAACCACCGTAGATTTGATGAAGTGGTGTTTTATTTTAGTTACTGCTAACAGAGACGAAAACAATACTGCACCAGTCTGTGAAGAACTACATATTTGCCGCTACAATAATTATTTTGTGCGGGTCACTCGAAATGTGATAAGAAATTTTCACAGTTGTTCACTTTTCCAAATAATTTCGACAATTTGAGGGCAATCGAGATTCCGGAATAGTTGAATTTGTTAATCACATCACAGTGAAAATGTTATTGAGTCTTTTGATTTATTAGGTTGTACGAGGGTTTTACGACAATATTAAAAAGGGTTTTGAATTTAACAGTGATAGAATTCCGTGTCCAAGTGAACACGAGTAGCAGGGAGATCAATGTTCTTGCGATAATTTCGGAAGTGGGGTTCGATGTAATTACAACAGAATGATAGGTATTAGTGAACGTGGATGCGCGGAAACTAGATTTTTTTATATGTGATACAACGTGAATATGTTCAACGTGTCAACTACATGAGGCAGGTGAATCAGAATCTAAACCCAGGATGTAAGTGAGTATGTGAGGAGAGCTACGATTGAGATGCACAGCGAAGTCACTAACAACAAGCGTTAGTTTACGTGTAATGCTTAATTCTTTTGTGCTTGCAGACAGGTAAATTCTTGATATGTATTTGGCTCTTTAGAAGTTAGTAAGGGATTGAATGATATTATTTTAAATATTGTGTTTTGTTCGTTTGCCCAGTTTCGTGCTTATTAATGTCGTGATTTTTGTGATCAAGTGTTCAACACCGAAATGGAATGAAGAGAAACCATTAATCAAATCAATACAGGCATAATTAAACATATGTTAAACACGGTATAAGGGCAGTGTGGTAGTCCGTGATATTATTTATGTGTGTGTGTGGGTGTGTGTTGACCAGGCAAGTCTTGAGATAACTAAATTTAGCAGAAATGGAAAAGTTCTTTATCGCTTACTTGTTGATCAGTTGAAGATTATGAGGAGAAATTTTCGGTTTGAGATAAACTTCATTTAGCATTTTGCAGAAATGTCTTTCATTACATCAGATCTAATTTTGTAGTGAGTTAGAGTTAACGCTTCGACTTGGTGAGGAATTTGAATTGTTGCGTGTGCAGCGGATGCCTAACCACACTGGCCCACCTACAAAATAAACATCGAACGACAACTGTCCAAGTAACGAAACTTCTGCTGCTAAAAGCTGTTCCTTAATGTGTAAAATATGTAACGACTACCGTTGCTCACCTTAATATGTAATCGATGTGTCAGGTATGATTTCATCTGGCAAAGGATTATTATGTGTCAGAAGCGGAGATTTTCTCACCATTACTGACATCGAGTATTAATTTTTTAGCATGTGTTATATAGAGTTACAGTCGGCAGCTGACTGAAGTCTTCATCCGTATTGATGTACACTAACTGTATGCGCTGTCTATTTCTTGTGTATTTCTTGTGTATAATGATCGAGTTGAGTTTTAGCAAATGCAAAAGACGAAATTCGTGATAGTCATTATGCACACCATGTATCTAATATTGTGGACGGGCATAATTACTCTTCGCTACGCGGAAAGACTCTTATGAATTAAATCGTCAGAAAATTCAATGTTGTTCTCTTAAGTCGAGAACTTACGAAGTCGAAGCACGGAAGTTTCTTTCTATGTCAGGACATCAAGCATGTAACTGTAACTTTAGAATCGTGAAACGAAATGTGTCATTTGAAATAAACACGTGCTCTTTTTTCTGACTGTTCGTAAAACATTCTAGGTTACATAATTTATCAATTCCTCCCAATATAATCTGATCATGAAGCGATGTATAATAATCATTGCTAATTGAACGCCAAAGGGATCAGTAAAAAATGGATAAAATCACAGCAGTGTTTAAAGAAATTATATAATATTCAATCATTGTTACTTGAACGTGTCAGTTGTCAATAATAAGATGGAGTAATTACCAACAATGTTGAAATAAAATGCAAAAAAATAGACAAGATCCCAACAATATTAAAAGAAAATGTTACAATATTCAATGATTATTAGTTGAGTTTTTAAGTCCTTAATAAAAGATGGGATGAACCCCAACAATGTTGAAAAATAACGATGTATGTTACCAATTTTGAAGACGAAACATCAATGCCGTGTGCTAACGGTATTGACTGCAAATATTGTAATCATGTGTGCCAACAATGTCAACAAAATAAATTATATATATTTTTTAACTATGCACTAACATTGACTATGCGCTGCACCGAGACTACAATAGCAATGTTCCAAGTGATTTACAGTGTGCTTCGAAATCGAGAGGATGGAAGTCAAATGCGTAGTTACAATTTGTATAAATGTTTTCAGTAGACATATAAATGTGTTAAACAGAGATGCGTCATTATGTGTATACATGTATTTTGTCAGGTTAATATGGCAATGTGATGTTGTAGTTTAAAATGTGTATTATGTAACAAACAACGTAAAATGTAAAGATTAAAACGTGTGAGGTGCAAAACTGAAGGGTATAACTTAGTATTACTGTGAATAAGGAAATAACAAATAGTATTAAAAGAATAGGAGTGCAATAAAAGAATTTTTCCGTATTATCTACGATATTACGTGAGAAATTTGACTTTGCAAGC
Source organism: Trinorchestia longiramus (assembly GCA_006783055.1). Taxonomy (NCBI): domain Eukaryota; kingdom Metazoa; phylum Arthropoda; class Malacostraca; order Amphipoda; family Talitridae; genus Trinorchestia; species Trinorchestia longiramus. The sequence continues at coordinate 42,945 of VCRD01003455.1, forward strand.
TCAAATTTCTTTTCTCCAGGGGACACAATGTGTCGTGATAGTAATAATATATGCATGATATTTCATATTTTAAAGTGTATGCATCGACATAAAGTATAGGCATCCACAGCTATGTATCGAGGCTTGAATGCCGACTCTCGCTCGTCGCCTGTCCACAGCTGCATGGACAAACATTAAGAGGCACGAGAAATATGCTAAGCTCGACAAGACGGTAGGTACAACAGCGCCTTGTACATTGGAGCATGAGAAACTCTACGACAAAAATTAGATATGAACAGCAAAAGAAAAAAGGTAAGCTTGTGTAAAAGCGGCCATATAGCAACAAAAGGGAGGGTTTGAGAACTAGAGCTGAGCGACGATGTAGGCTGTTGGGACGAGAACAACATTTAAGTGTAGGGCATAGGGGAAATTAGGGGCACCCTGATAAGAGGGAAAATTCGCGGCATCTTTAAGGTGTTATATCGTGAGTGTTAACATTTTAACCGATCATCAAAAGCTAATTTCGAGCGTAGGGGCAAGTTTAATATCATTATTGTTTATGTGATCGAGGTTAGCGGCACAGTAAATTTCGTAAGTTGTCGTGAACGCCCATTGATTGAACTAAATTGATCCGTATTCACATTTAATTACTGAACTATTAGGTATGAAAATTGATATATTAAACATGCTCTGCTTAATAAGACATCATGTTGCGGTTTATATGGCAAAATGTGGTAAATAACTCACATTTCCCATCATGTGATATTTAGAATAACATGTTTTAAATTTTCTATGTGTATCATTTACCCTCTCTACAGCCATTGGAAAGAAGTACTGGGAACACCTTTTACCATATCATGTATTCAGAGGATGAGAGTCCCTCTAGTGCGATAACGTATGTTTTGTTGCATTTAATTAAACTGTGTTAATTACAAGTTTTAATTGATATATGATGGTAAGACAGTGTGCAGAAAAACCATGCGTTGAAACTAAGATAACGTAAATTATGGCAGAATAGAACTCATAAACAATTAATCATCATTCAATATGTCATTATACAATTAAAGGAGACAGAAAACCATTACCTTTTTCATATGCATTACATCAATCATTAATAACAAATTACACATCATAATCACCCTTTTTAATACGTATCGCCAGAAGTAAATATGTTACATATCATATAATTTTCAGTTCAATGTGCATTACAGTAATATAAGTTGTCAATAATTCAGTAATTATACGTATGCTACACTCACAAGCCCAGAAAATTATTTGCGAAACTATTAGGAAGTTCATTAGATAATTTCTTCCAGCCCATTTACGTGCATGTCTTTGAATATTCAGTGTACACTCCACACACGTGTTTAGAAATTATCTAATTGAAACCTAATTAATATCATCCAATGATTAGTTGATATAAGTAGTAGAGTACAAGAGCCTTCCAGGACAATTCTCTTTATAACCTAAATTTCCCATATGATATTTTCAACAAAAAATGTAATGAACAAATATATATATAATTATAAATATAAATATATATATATATATATATATATATATATATATATATATATATATATATATAGAGAGAGAGAGAGTTTCCCACTATTAGGTTTGGGATTACTGGACGATTGCATTTATTTACTTCAATGCGTTTTATTTGTTTTGGGATCGCTTAATTTTATTCTCATTATGACGTAAATTCCTCAGCTGAGACTAAAAAATTTAAAATGTTCTCAACATAGATACACAGTTTCTCATTATTATATTTGGGACTACTAAGCGATTGTATTTATTTACTTTAATGCCTTTTGTTTTTTGAGATCAACTTATCCTATTCAAATTTTCTGGGAGGCTCTTTTACGATACTACTATTGTTTTTTTACAATAAATATTATTAATAGTATATTGTGTTAACACGAATGCTCCGTAATTGGTTCTCTAACACTTCTACATCAGTTCTTGATTGTGTTGAGTAACAACATTAAGAATCAACACTGCTTTAACAACAACATAAGAATTTTCGAAAAAATAGATTCATTTAGACTGCAGTGAATCACTAAAAACCAGTACCGCAACGAGGCAATCTTTCATCGACCAATGAACAAACAGGATAGAAGAGGTGAATCCAGCAACAAGGTTATGCCCCGTTACGACCAGAAGCATGGCATTAACCTATGAGCAGTCACGCTCAGGCAGCAGTGCCCAGCCAATCGCCCCATATAACGAGGCTGCAACGCTCTGCGTTACGGACTCTCTACCAAGCGTTTCCAAAGTTAGCATATCCACAAGAACTTTCATCACATGAAGAACTCAACAACAAACAGTAGAGAAAAGAAAGAACAAATCAGCTATCCTGTTTTCGGACAGGTTGGCGCTAAAACAGCCCACGCACTAACAAGAAGTGCACGCACTACAATTCGCCCCGCAGTCTCTAACTCTATACTTCCCGGTGCCCCGCCGGCAAGATGCCAGTACGCCAGTACTCAATGTCAAGACGTGCTCGGCTCAAGAATGAAGCAACAATTAATGGATTATTCAATTTGTGAAATACAAAGTATTAAACTCATCCTGCCTTTAATTGCCTTTTCTCCTATTGGGCTTCTCGACGGTCCCTTACTCTCTCAAGCGCTCACTCCGAGTAAGATAAAGATATTTAATGTCTGCTCAGAGATAAGAGATGCCTGAGGGTTGGTACCGGAGAATGATAATAACGAGATCACTATGCAACCCCCATTTTTCAGGTACTTCGTGGGAGTATAAATGTGGTTAGAATTCTGGATATATTTCCCTCATAAACGATGTTTATCTTTGTTAATCATTATAAAGCTGTACGGTGCATTATACGTTTCGTCAGACTTCTCAGAATTTAAGAAAAGGCATGTCGCAGGCAATATAATCAGCATGAATGCTTTTCAAATGAATAAGGGGTCACTCAAACAGAATTAACACATTTGCATTTGTCCTAATTGTCTGTCTAGGTAATATATAATAATTTTGTGATAACAGAACTACAATTGTTATGTCTTCCTCGTGTATAGAAATTATTAGTAGGATTTTGATTTTTTTTCATTACAATATCATCAAAAATGAAAAGATTTTTATTTTTGGAATCTATTTTACTTGGATCAGGCACTGAAGCTGTATCTACAAAATATTCTATTTAATATTTAGGAGTGCGTTTGATATGTAAATTATTAAGGAATTAATCAATATTAGCTTATCCACTCTCAAATAGTTGAATTACCTCATATTCCTTATGACCATTATTAAAAGCACCTTGTAATAATTTGTTTTCTGGTTGATGAAATGATTTACTATAAAGAAAAAGTTTGTTACAATCAACAATTTTTTCCAATGGAAGTTTCAATAATAACGACGTTTTTCTCACAGTTAGACCTGTAGGGCCTCAGAAATATCGTAATTAATTTAGAATGATCTTGGAGTCAATACAAAAATATGATGTATTTTAGTAATATTTTAGTGTTAATTTATATTAATATTATTTTATATTACACGTATTGGATAAAAGTGGGTGGAAGGAGGATAAATGAGATAGATGCGATGAAAGGTGAGAATGATAGAGAGAGAAGAATACAAGGTAAAGTGAAGCCAGTGATAAGAATATGTGGAGATAGCATGGATAAGAATGTTGACAGGTATGTAAGGATGAGTGGAAATAGTGGATGTACAAGTTTGAGAGGAAAAAGAGTAAAACAAATTTGTGAGTATGCTGAAAAGGTCATTGATGACATGAATGAAGGCATGGTGATAGTACAAGGAGGTGGAAATAGACTGCTTGAGAATGGAAGGGATGCAACAGTGAATGCGATTATGAAAGTGGTTGAAAGAACACGAAAGAAGAATGTGAGAGTGGCTGTCACAAGTTTGTTGAGAAGACTGGCTTGTAATGAGGAGTATGAACGGTTGCGTAAAGAGGTGAATAGAGATTTGCATGAGAAGATACTTGTTATGAAAGCGGAGAGTATACGGGAGCGTGAAGTCGGTTTTAGCTTCCTGGATATGGACGATCTGATCAAGGCTGGGTGTTTCTTGAAAGATAGAGTCCACTTTTCGCAAGGAGGGAAGATAAAGCTCTCCCAGAGATTCATCCGCTGGATCAGGGCCACCCATCTCCTCATGGAAGGTAGAATGGACTGAAAGAAAGTTGATGAAAAAAGAGTAGATGAATGTACTGGAAATGTGGTAAATTTTGGACGCATAAATGTGCGTGGATGGAAGGTAGGAAAGTTGAATGACCTGGCAGAAGAATTTGAGAAGGGAAGACTAGACTGTGTAGGTGTAGTAGAGACTCAGATGCAAGATAGGGTGAGGTTGGTGCGTAAGGAAAATAAATATCAGATGATAGGTAAAGGTCGTGTTAAGTGGCAGAAGAAAGGTGGAAGACTAGAACTGATGGTGAAGAATGCTCTAAATTGGAAATTGGAAGAAATTTGTTTTCGAAATAAACTTGAGAGTGAAGATATTTTAGTAATGAGATGTGAAAAAGTGCAAGAAAATAAATACATCATTCTAGTTGTGTGTTATATGACAACCACGGACCACTAGTGCAGGAAAAGAATGTGAAGAAGTATAACACCGTGGAAAGAGTAGTGTAAGAATTTAGCAGGTTCCCATTGATTGTAACGGGAGACATTAATAGCCATGTGGGTACACTTGGAGAGAAAGTAAATGAAAATGGTCGTAAATTGATTGATTTCTGTGAAAGAAATTAGTTTAAAAATTTGAATGTCCCAATAGGGAATGGTTTCTATACATTGGAAAATAAGGAATGGAAAGCAGCGATTGACTATGTGTTAGTGAATCATGAAGTAAGACAGCATGTCAGAGAAATGTATGTGGATGAAAATGAATTTGATATTGATACTGATCACCGAATGTTTGTTCTTAAGTTCAAATGGGGTGTAAAAGAGGTTATGCAAGGAATGAGCAGTGTAAAGGAAAAGTGATGTTTGAAAGCACCAAATTGGGAAGAATTTGATAAAGAGCTTGGAAGACGTGTATGGAATAAAAATGGGAATGTAAATGACATGAACAAAGAGATGGCAAAAATTTCGCATGATACAGCAGAGCAGGTATTTGGGAAAGAAAAGTGTAGAAGATTTACTGGAAAAGCCAAGTGGTTTACGAGAGAGATAAAGAGGAACGAACGAGAAAAAAAGACTCTGAACAAAAAATGACGCCAAATGCAAAAATTCTTTGAGAGACATAGGATTGCAGAAGTCAAATGACAAGGTGCATGGGATGAATACAAAGCTCAGCAAAAGAAGGTAAAACAAATATATATGAGGCTAGAGTGAAAGATGAGAGAGAAAAAGTTGAAAATCTCAGAAACAAGGGTCCAGATGGAATTAAAGAGTGGTATAATTTCATACAAGGCAATAACAGAAGTAATGAAGTACAAATCCATGAATTAGTAGTTGATGGATGTAAAGTGAGTGATCACAGAAAGGACAACTATAACCAGGACGTGCATCGCCATGTAGCTGACTACGGTAGCGGAGGCCAGTTCACTGAGTTCATTTGACCTCTATCTGTCATAATGCGAACATGTCGTAGTCTGTTGCTCGGCTTGAATCGGACATTGTTGTTTGTTTAGAGGCACATTGCTGCATTCGTTTACAAAGTTTATTACTAATTATATGTATTAAAATACTGAACAAGTGCGGGGTTGTGTGAATAAGTGAAATCCCTCCCTGTATCTTCAATGTGCCTGCTTCATGTCTGCCATCTCCAAAACCTGCATCTCGCCCGGCGAAAGTGGAAGATCAACAACTGAGGTATTTTCTTCAGAAGGATAAGATTACTTCATTTGATGCTTTCAAACCTGAACGTAACATGCAGAAGCAGTACAAGAACTTGATTATTTCAAGATCGAAAGAAAGGCTTGTGTGTTTGTTCATGACCGACAACTTCAATGAGTGCAGCCTGTCTGTGATTTTCGAAAACAAGCGAACTTTGTGTTCCTCACTAACGCTCAGTGCGTTCATGAACGGCATTAGTGTACCACTGTTTAAGGTACTTCATCTGTAGAGCCGCTAAAATATCTTGAATATTTTAGTATTAAATAATATTAAATTTAGTAATATTTTAGAGTTATTTTTATACGTATTCCACGTCATTTGAAACTAGTATTTTAAATTTAAAAATTCAATCGTAGTTCCAACTCCAAATTGTAACTCTCGTTTATAGAACACCATAGTCAACCACGAGCCTGTAGGCTAAGTGCCCGTCAATTCCTTCTCCGCCGTTCCCCAGTGTACAGTAATCTTATTCGCGCTTTCAGTCTCTCTGACGGGTAAGTTTTCCATTGACAATGTGTTAGGAAGTAATGCGTTTCACTTACCTACCATATATTCCCTAAATTTATCATTTTAGCTTTGCCTAGATATGAAGTCGTGCTTTGATTCGCGTTACTCTGTGATTTATAATTAATCTCAATATAGAACGTTTTTTTAATAACAACATGCATCGGCCATTAAATTCATTGTCTAATTTCATCTCACTCGGGTCTCTACGTTCGGGTATTTTATGAGGAGCATTCCGAAAGATCGACCAGCTATTTTGATACGGTTATTAAATTTCATAGCCTCGGGTAGAAGCTGCCTCTCTGTAGCAGCCGGCAAATTAGGTGCAATTCTTTAATGTTTTACTCAACAGTTGTATTATAAAGTTACCTTGTGCTATTGATTTTTCTTGCTAAATTCTGCATTTATTTTGAGTTACTTATTGGTCTTTATCCGGGCAGGTTTAAGTTTCGGTTTCAGGTTCAGTTCAGTTCAGTCCCAGTCTCAGTCTACGAATTTCTGAATTTCGGTCCTTGATCTTGGCTTTAACTTCTGCTGATTTTGATCTTGTCAAATAATAAATCTGCAAGCTACGAAGCCGATCGTGTCACTTCCCTAGAAGAACATCACCACACGAAATAATCACTACAGAAAATAACACGTTCCCTAAACTTGTGACTCTAAAGTGGTAACCCCAGAAAATGGTACGCTCCCTAAAGTGGTGACCCCTGTGAAGAGATACCCACCTTCGATACATTCAAATCAAGTTTACGAAACATCCTCAGCAAAAAAAATATTCTACCGAAAATAAAAATTCATATCAAGCTCAAAGAAACATCCCTACGAAGCAACATCCTCCTTCAAAACATTCATATTAAGCTCAAGAAACGACTCCTGTGAAGAACTACGAAACATTCTACAAGAAACATTCTGCAAGAACTACTAAGAAACATTCTCTTGCGAAACATTTATATCCAGCTCGAAAAACAGCCCAGTTAAAAATATACTGCCTCACCGAAGAACAATAACTGCATCGATGAACACTCTACTGTGAAACTCGACCTTACCCAGCCTACAGTTGAAGGCCATAAAACGATCAGGGAATTCCTTCGAAGACACATCCTGCCTACAACAAGAGGAGGCGACCGCAGAAACCATCCCTGCACCACCGCTTCAGCTCAGCCTCAGTCAGGCTGGCTTCAATTAGTCTCTGCCGGCCTCGGATCAGACTCCACAACAAACTCCGCCGGGTTTCCAGCGAACGTTTGGGAAGTAAACTAATTGTAAACATTTTCTTGCCTTGCTGTGTTCGTGTCTACTTCCTGAATTTTTTTCCCCTGCTACTCTATTTACCCTTCTTTGTATTGAGCTATATTTTTCCTCTCCCCATCATTCTTTACTGAGGCTAGTTCGCCTATTGCTCATATTTAATTAATTTTGCTTCACGAATTTCATATCTTGACTCATGATGACTATACTTTTTGATAATGATTTTGGACATCTGATAATGATTATTCCATTTGTTCATACTGATGGCGCACGTTCATATCGCACGTGCAGCCATACGCTGTAAATTTCAGAGATTGACTGCTGCCTAAAAAATTGAAACCCGTCAGAGAGGAATCCGCCTCATTTACTGAGGAAATCAATTAATCATGCATTTTAAAACTGAAACGTTCATTGATATTAAACTAAAGGCAATTAAAGTTGCACTTCACTTTTTATTAATGCTGGTATCATCCAGTACTTAAGTTACCCTGAGACTTCATACTGTCTTCGTTCCGAAGAAGGAACCTGACAAACGTCGTCCATGCGGTTCTGCTCATAAACCTCGAATACGTGGGGAGCGCTAACTGTATCGAATGCCCTGTAATAAAAGCAGCCCACTCTACTGACCGCGCTCACCCTCATAAACTTCACGAGCTCCGTCTCCGCACGAGCAAGCTCAAGTTCTCCTTAACATTGATGCTAATGTTCGTAAATATGGATATTGTTCCTACTGAGTTGTGCATAATCGTGTCTTAGCTAAAGAGTTAACTTGGATTGAAGCAGTCGGGCTCCCTTTTAGAGATCTAAAGGAAGCTCTTGCCTATTTTCCAACTCACTCTGCCTTTCTCTGTTCAGAGCACTCGCTTTTCACTTTCTCACAGACAGCTCATGTTACGCTGTTGACTCTGCTCTTGAACAAAGCCCTTCGTTTCTCTACGTACGTTTATTGCCTTCTCTTAAGACCTTGCCTAATTTACAAACTATGCATTTTTTTATGACAGAAAATTACTTACTGCATTTCAAGTCGCTCGTTGGTTGTATTTGCTACTATTCGCAGTGAATACCTACATAATGCGATCATCCGTAGCGACAACAATTTGCATTCTCTCTTTAGTATATCACGGCAGTTGCGTACATGAAAGGCCACAATATGATTTTTGTCCCCTACTATATGTCTCGCGCCCAGTGTTTACTCAATTTGTTTACATTTTTTATTCCAATCAATGTTTGTATAATCTTGCGTCTGCGCCAGCTGACGCTGACGCACCAACGTCTAGCCAGCAGTGGCTCGGTAATTTAAAGATCGCTCGAAGTTTAAACTAAGTTAGGCTAAGTTGTACCTTTTGCCAACAGCACAGACTCATTGGTTACCATCGTGTTCATGTTCGTACGAATATCTCACTTCTGGTTCCTTAGGAGTGGTAGTAGTGACTGACAAGGTGTATTTCGGAGTTAACTGTATTAGCGTAAGACTAGTTATTTCTAAAAATCTTAGACGCTCCGCTTCTGGGGGGGGGACTCCTGTAGGGCCGCTAAAATATCGTGAATATTTTAGTATTAAATAATATTAAATTTAGTAATATTTTAGAGGTAATTTTTATACGTATTTCACGTCATTTGAAACTAGTATTTTAAAGTTAAAAATTCAATCGTACTTCCAACTCCAAATTGTAACTCCCGTTTATAGAACACCATAGTCAACCACGAGCCTGTAGGCTAAGTGCCCGTCAGTTCCTTCTCCGCCGTTCCCCAGTGTACAGTAATCTTATTCGCGCTTTCAGTCTCTCTGACGGGTAAGTTTTCCATTGACAATGTGTTAGGAAGTAATGCGTTTCACTGACCTACCATATATTCCCTAAATTTATCATTTTAGCTTTGCCTAGATATGAAGTCGTGCTTTGATTCGCGTTACTCTGTGATTTATAATTAATCCCAATATAGAACGTTTTTTAATAATAACATGCATCGGCCATTAAATTCATTGTCTAATTTCATCTCACTCGGGTCTCTACGTTCGGGTATTTTATGAGGAGCATTCCGAAAGATCGACCAGCTATTTTGATACGGTTATTAAATTTCATAGCCTCGGGTAGAAGCTGCCTCTCTGTAGCAGCCGGTTAATTAGGTGCAATTCTTTAATGTTTTACTCAACAGTTGTATTATAAAGTTACCTTGTGCTATTGATTTTTCTTGCTAAATACTGTATTTATTTTGAGTTACTTATTGGTCTTTATCCGGGCAGGTTTCAGTTTCGGTTTCAGGTTCAGTTCAGTTCAGTCCCAGTCTCAGTCTACGAATTTCTGAATTTCGGTCCTTGATCTCGGCTTTAACTTCTGCTGATTTTGATCGTGTCAAATAATAAATCTGCAAGCTACGAAGCCGATCGTATCACTTCCCTGGAAGAACATCACCTCACGAAATAATCACTACAGAAAATAACACGTTCCCTAAACTTGTGACTCTAAAGTGGTAACCCCAGAAAATGGTACGCTCCCTAAACATCCCAACAATGGTTTGAGATCATATACGCAGTCTGACGAAACTGATCGCTTGGCAATGAACTATGCAAGACATCTCGTTTGACAAAACGATCCAAAATGTTGTCACCGTTCAAGCTCACACGTCAGCCTATGTCGACACCGAGAAGGAGAAGAAGTTGGTATTTTTGACGTTTGTTGGAATTTTTGTCACAGAAGCAGTTTCCCATGAATGATTGTTTTGCTCTTCAATCATACCCGAAGTGTAATTAAGAACAGCTCAGAGACTTTTTGGTGCTGCCATACAAACGCAAGCTGCAGTACATCACTTCATCTATTGACAAGGACCAGATGATGAGGGAAACATTTGACAAAGTCCAGACACTGCAACAGAAGAATGTGTTTCTCTTGGTAGATGAAGTACGGATTCGCCCAGCTGTTTCAATTTCTGGTGGGTTGGTGAGTGGCATGGCCGAGAACAACCGAGACTACAAGGTCACTTCTATTCTAGTCATTAGGTAATTGCAGTGCCACAGCCAAGCATTCTCTTGACAACGAGCGTGTCTGGTTTCTCGTTTTTGACACAGTACATCTACTAAACAACTGCATCCGCAACAACTGGATCAGTGAGAAGGGCCAGAAGATCAGTCTTGACAATGAAACACGGCATCATTTGCAGACGTCAAGGAACTGTACGAGTCAGAGAAAGGCAATATTCTGACGACTACTACACTCAATCAATTTGCTGTCAACCCCTCAAATTTGCTGTCAACCCCTCAGAGAAAGACTAGCAGAAGAATGAACTCTTTCAGACCTCTGTCAAGAAGGCCCGGCTGGCTGACTAATCGCTGCAGTTTTGTAGGTTTTTGCTTCTATGTCTGTTTCTTTATATGCGTGAATGTTTGTATGTTTGGTTGTTTGCATTGGAAAAAATTTAACTATAATCAACTTATAAAGTATAAAACTGCAGAAACTCGGCTTTCTATAAAGTGGCCACTAAGCTCATACAATAATACATGTTAGGTCCGGTTAAAATTGGTATTTCAAAGCATTACAGTGCTTCAAACTACATAAAATTCACTGTAAAATTTTATTATCTCTTCTATTGCTTGAAAGAAGTAATTTTTGATCAATTTGTCCGATAGAAAATGTTATGTTACTAAGAATGCAATGGCCTCCGCTACCGTAGTCAGCTACATGGCGATCCACGTCCTGGTTATAGTAGTCCTTAGATCACAGACAAATGGTGAAAATAGTTGTGGACTTTTGGGAAGACATTGGTGGAATGAATGAGCATTTGATAGATGAAGGACCCGTAACTCTTCAGATTGGGGAATATGATTCAATAATAGAAGATGAAATTAGGTGAGTGGCGATTGAAATATTTAAAAAAAAAAGTAAAAAATGGGAAGGCAAGTGACCCTGATGAAATTCCATATGAGTTCTATAAGCATAGTGGTGGGAGTATAATTGAAATGTTGAGATGTCTGTTTGATGAGATATGGAGGAGTGAAAAAGTCCTAGGTAAGTGGAATAAATGTAATATAGTTTTATTGCATAAGGGTGGGCATAAGAATATGAAAGAACTAAAAAATAATAGACCTGGCTGACACAGGTCTATTCCACAGATTTTTTGTGGAATCATAAATGAAAGGATGAAACATGTGATAGAAGAACAAGGAGTAATGGGGGAAGAACAAAATGGTTTTCGGAGAGATAGACGTGGTGAAGATAATTTGTCTGTGGTAAGTGAAATAATTGAAAGAAAGAGGAAGGAAAATAAAAAGGTGTATCTTGCATTTTTTGATATTGAGAGGGCGTGTGGTAGAGTAGACCGTAGGAAGCTGCTAGACATGCTACGAAAAATTGGTTTTAGTGAGAAGATAGTGAACATCGTGAAAAGTTTGTATGAGAATACATGTGCAGTATACCGGTTGGGAAATTTAGTGACAGGACAGGTGAGGAGTGCAAGGGGAGTGAGACAGGGTTGTACCCTGACTCCCTTACTGTTTGGCTTATATACAGAAGAATTAGCAGTCCGCCTGAGAATGAGTGGTTTTGGACTGAAAGTTGGAGAGGAGAAACTGAGAAGATAAAACTAAAGTCATGGTTATAAATGGTGATGAGACTAACAGAGATAGGGATTGGAATATTGGAGAAGTTAGAATAGGCAGAACTAAGGTATATAAGTACCTGGGATGTATGTTGATTGAAGATGGATGTGCAGGAGCAAAAGGTGAGAAAGTGGTAAAAGCTATGCAGTGGTAGGGAAGGATAAGCAGTGTGGCCAAATATATGTAGAGCAAATAAGTATGAATGTGTCAGAGGAATTTGGAAGTGTGTTGCAGTACCTAGCATAATGTTTGAAGGAGGAGACCTTGAAAAGTTGGAGGTGCTGCCGAATAGGGTAGGGCGGTTGGCATTAGGCGTCAGAAGCTATTAGAGGGGATCTAGGGTGGAGTCTGTTTTCTGAAAGAATGGTAAAGGCTGTGTTGAATTAAACGATGAAAATTGAGCGAATGGAGAATAAAAGGTGGGTTAATCGAATCTTTGAATGGAATCTGAGTGAAAGTCTTTAGGAGAAAATTTGTTGGGGCATGCCAGAAAACTGAAGATGCAGAAGTCTGTCTGTGTTAGAATTGGAAGAACTTTAGGGAACTGGTTATTTTTCTGTAATAATTGTTTCGTGGGTGATGTTCTCGAAGGAAGTGATACGACCGTCTCCGTTGCTTGCAGATTTATTAATAAACACAATCAAAACTAGAACAGAAATAGGGGCCGAGATCGAAGACCAAAACTGAGAACTTGAAATCCGTAAAACCGAAACTGGAACTGATACTGAATTGAGACCCAAACTGAGACCTGAAACTGAAACCTGCCCGAGTAAGGACCCATAAGTAACTCGAAATAATACAGAATTTAGCTAGAAGAATTAATATCATGAGACAACATTATAAGACAACTATTGAGTAAAACACTAAGGCGTCGTACTTAATTAACTGGCAGTCAAAGAAATACAGAAACGAGATGCGGATATGTAGCTTCCACCCGAGGCCATGAAATTTAATAACCGTATCAAAATGGCTGTCGATCTTTCAGTATGCCCGTAATAAATACCCAGAGTTATAAAAAATTAAACAATGGCTTTGATGGTTGATGCAATAGTTATTATACAAAATATTCTATCATTAGATTAATTATAAATCTTGGAGTTACGTGAATCAAAGCACAACAACTTCACATCTAGGCAAGGCTAAAATGACAAGTTTAGGGAATATATAGTAGGTAAGTAAAAACCCAATACTTCCTAACACATGGTCAATGGAAAACTTACCCGCCAGAGAGACTGAAAGCGCGAATAAAATTGCTGTTCACTGGGTAACAGTTGCGAGGAAACTGACTGGCACTTAACCTATAGGCTCGTGGTTGACTATTGTGTTCTATAAACGAGGGTTACAATTTGAGGTTGTAACTACAATTAAAATTTTCACTTTAAAATACTAGCTTCTAATGACATGAAATAAGTATAAAAATTAACTCCAAAATATTACTAAAAACCTTATATTTTGTATCGGCTTCCAGATCATTCTAAATTAATTGCAATGTTTCCGAGGCATTACAGAACCATGGACGATTGGTTATTGAGAGGTCATGGAGGCAAAGGAATGGAATGGGATTGTAATAAGTGGAAGAAAGAAATTGAAACACTAACAAAAGAGTATGACCTGAACAAATGGAAGCATAGTATTAAGGGGAAAACTACTTTAATTTGGTATGCCAGTAGGAATGCACCAAGGTTTGAAATGTTTTACGATGCAAGTTTTGGCAGCTAACTCTTGTTTGCCATCAGATGTGGGAGATTAAGTGTGAATAGGCGTACATGGAGGTGGAATGAGGGGAATACAAGATTATGTCCGTAATGTAACAGAGGAGTAGAGGAAAAAGTTGAACATCTGGTCTTGGAATGTAAATATGAACATGAGCAAGAGAGCCTCATGGATGTGGTCCATGAGCAGTGTGGAGAAAACAATTGGAATGCAAGGTGTATTGAAGAGGTCTCTGGTATGAGATATCTTGTAGGGCTGGATGAGGAATGTAACATGACTGTTGCAGAAGAGATGAAAGATTTCTTCGTGCATGCATGGAATAAGCGACAGCGATGTTGAATAGTCATTTTTTAATGTGACTACCTGCTAAGCATTCAGGGCCATTTATGACAAGCTGGATCTTCCAGTGATGCCCTAGCTTGGCTGGTTAATTTTCATGGAATGACTCAGGGTGGCCCTAGAGGAATTACTTTAAACGACCATGGCTCACAGGAGAAAAACTATGGGATACCATCTTGTTGTATGTATGTGTGCATGTGTGTATTAGAGGGAATTAAGCCGTTACAAAGGCCCCAGCCAAACGCTAGCCCTCAAATTTAAGTCTAAGTCTAAGTGTAAATTTCACGTCATTTGAAACTAGTATTTTGAAGTTAAAAATTTAATCGTAGTTGCAACTTCAAATTGTAACTCTCGTCTATAAAAGATCATTGTCAACCACGAGCGTTGAACCTTAGTGCCCAACAGTTCAGTCTCAGCTATCGCCCAGTTAGCAGCAATTCTATTAGCGCTTTCAGTCTCTCTCTGACAGGTAAGTTTCCATTGACAATGTGTTAGAGAGTTTTGCATTTCACTTACGTACTAGATATTCTTTGAACTTGTTTTTTTTGCCGAGCCTAGATATTCCTTTGTAGGTTTAAGATTTCCTCTTTGAAGCAGTTTTGATACCATGTGTACTTGACAGATTGTATGGCAAGCATCTCATTTCAGTGTGGTTACGTTTTCATTCAAACGATTTGAATTGTGTTTGAAGTTGTCGTGCTTTGATTCGCGTTACTCCCAGATTTATAATTAATCTAAATATAGAACATTTTGAATAATAACTATTGCATCAGCCCTCAAATAAATTGTCTAATTTTGTCTCACTCAAGTCTCTACGTTCGAGTATTTTATGACGAGCATACTGAAAGATCAACCAGCCATTTGATACGGTTATTAAATTTCATGGCCTCGGGTAGGAGCTGCCCGAAGTTCCACTCGAAACGAAGTGGAACCAAAACTGTCATTTAGACATGGAATCAGCTACTCTAAAATGCCACTGCTGACAATGTAAACATCCAAAAATTGTGTTGTCAAATATTTGATAAAAAAAAAACCATTTATAGAAAGCACTGATTCCATATCTTTCTTAACACCTGTTTTGTGTGAATGATTGTGGCACGTGAGCGTGACTGAAATGCCTGTGTGTAATTTGGGAGCATGTGCGTGATTGATGCCTTTAGACGGCATTGGGCTAAGGTAGTGGTCCAAGAATGGGCCAAACGGCTCATTTGTGGTTATTTTCTTTTCTATTACAATATACTAATCACTCTTTTTCCACATATATTACCGGTACAGTTACCTTAACCAACGAAGCCACAGAGTAATTTTTCCATAATGATCGCTTATTTATTGAAGGGCGTGATGAATTTTTAGTGCACTACTCTGATGTCCAGATTCGGTGAAAGGATTGCTATCAATTGAATAATATAACATTAAAAAAAATTATCAGGATATCCTGAAGGACACTTATTTCAATAAGAATGTAACTGTATCTTTAAAATTGGACCCTGAAAAATGATTACACTGATGGCGTGGTTCAAACAAAAATATACTTTTCTTATAATTTTAAAGACGGAAATTAACAGAACACTTAGCTCTATGGACAATATGGTATTTCCTGAACTCGGATAATACTGCAGATTTACAACTAATGAAGAGTTGAAGGATTTTTGCAACAGAAACAGCTGCAGGTTCTGCTGTAGACTAAATTGTCCACTACAGTAGCAAGATATTAGTCCTAATGTCAACCCATTCAAAGAAATAAAGATACACTACCGTGGGTGCTGGAAAAAAGTATTAAAATGCCCATTAAACAACAAAATGATTCCCATGGTGCAAAAAGAAGTGTGAGAAGTGGAGTTGCTTCTTCCACTTTTTTGTCGAGAGTTTGAGAGGTTGAAAAATAATATGAAGAAGAAATTAGCACCAAAGTACAATTTAAAATGTGGTTCATAATTAATTGAATAATATGACTGTATAGTCATAATGATTAACTAAAATTTGATAACAACTTACAACACATAAATAAGGATATGGTCACTGATGTCGGTGTTTTGAACACATAAAGTAACATAGTATTTTTGGGTACTAACAGATGTATATGAGTAACATGTCCCACTCTGGGAAAGCATCTCGAAATCTGAACGGCAACAACATCTGACATGCAATTTCTGAGGGCACACACCTCCTATTCAACATCTATTAGCATGATAATTTGTCCTGAAGTGTGTTAACTGTGATATATTGATATTTTCTCACAATTAGTAAACAAAAGAAATATTATCAGGTTAGTTATAAAAATTAGCATGAAATTTTGGTCGTTGATAGGTTTCCCATGATATTGAAAGTTCTGCATGGTATTGTTTACACTTTGAAACTATTCAACATTTTTGCAAGCATGGAGAATTTGATCGAGGGCGTTTTAAGTTTCTCAGTGCTGATAGGGAAATTCTAAATAAAATTCATAGTTGAATTCATAATGTGTATCTTTAAATTGAACATATTTTGAATTTTCAATTTGTATTTTGATGTCATCAAAGAATATTTACCTTCCATCTGATTTTCGAGGTTGCTAGTAAACTCATTTACTTAACCCTCATTCTTCTGCAAAGTTTAATCTGCTTTACAGACATTAAAAGTCTAATTATCTTTTGTCGTGCAAAACTTGCAGTAGACTAGATCCAAGACCCAAATTCAATGTTGAAGTTATGACTTTTAGAAACTACCCTTACCTCCAATTGATGCGAGCCGCCGCATTGAACAATTTGAACTCGTGTAACTGCTTCCAGCAATGAACTTCAGCTGAAATGAACTAACAAATTCCACTCACGGAACTTAAAAAAGGCGACGCTGCCGATCAGAGACAGCGGGATGACGGTTTCTGGGCCGCCGTCGGTCATGAAACAAAGATCAGCAATGGTGTCGTAGGAGGCTACCGTGCAACTGGAGCCCATGTCTCGCACTTTGCCCTGCACTCACCTCGGCAAAACATAAATAAAAGTAATGAAATTCATAATGTTTTCAATAAATTACTAAGTTAAAAAGTTCAATTAAACAGTTGAATCACAAAGTGAAAAGTAGTCATTGGTTTCGTGAATAGTGTTAACCCAGATATTTTTTTTTTGCAATAAGCAACGAAAAGAGATGGTAAACGTTTCTCAAAATAATGAAAAAATGATCGAAAGCAGATGAAACTTCACAAAAAAAAATATACAACTCTGAATTTTGATCACGAAAATCCTGAAGTGTATCTTCTACATATACTCGTATATGAGCTTTCAACGCATGTACTGTTTACAGTCTGATGAACATCTTAACTTGCTCGAATCTCAGTCAAAATTTGCATCTGGAATTCACTAGTAACAGATTCGACTGAAGGCTGCAAGAAACTAGAATAAGAAATGAGAATAGAATAGAATAGAATAGAATGAGGCTATAGGAACGAACCTTTTGGCCTTTCTTGGGTCGGATAATTACTTCGATAATTATTCGGTTGTTTTACCCAAGTCCCATGCCGTATTTCTAGCCACGTCAACCATGTCGGCAGCGGGATTCGAACCCGGGTCTTTCCGCTCGCAAGCAGATTCGCTCACCAGTCGACCAAGCTGGTGATACCAATCGACCAAGCTGGTGATAACCAGTCGACTGATACCATGCATCCATGCGATGATCTTAACATTGTGCACTCCGCAAATTTCATATATAGCGCTCAGTAGACGCCGCTCTCTTCCAAGGCTGTCCGACTACCTCTAAACGTAGTATAGACAAACATGCAGACCCCAGTATGCTATTCATAGCGTAGTCGTACGGCCAGAACATCTATGAGGCGATATGTGCTCACTCCCTACACGGTTACAAGATAAGCATGTAATAATTCTAACCATTAATTGAATTCTTACAAGGTGAGGTATAGCCTACACATTTTACGTTAATTGATTGCAATCAATTTTCATAACGAGAGAGAGAGAGAGA
>VCRD01003456.1:5359-16408 GCA_006783055.1 Trinorchestia longiramus
GGGAGCGTGACGTGCACAGCAGCAGGTGCGGGAGCGTGACGTGCACAGCAGTAGGTGCGGGAGCGTGACGTGCACAGCAGCAGGTGCAGGAGCGTGACGTGCACAGCAGCAGGTGCAGGAGCGTGACGTGAGCAGCAGCAGGTGCACGTCACAGTGTTGGCAGTGAACTACGTACAACCGACCAGTTTTTGCGTGCGTTGTATCGAGCACGACGTACGAGGCAAGGTCTCGGTGAGTGCAACGACAGTGGCTTAAATTAAGGGATTGCGACGCACTCGAAAAAATTATAGAGCTATAATGTATATAATAGTACCTACTTATTCTATAATTACGTATAAGAAACAAAGGGATATCTGACTTAACTTCAGTGTTCATGAATAAGATTAAGTAATGAGCTAAGAGTAATGTTGCGTGTCCAGGACGCTGAAAAAATTGTAGACAATAAAGCATAATGTGATAAAAGCCATAAAAAAGTTTGTATTAAATATTTGTTATATTTCGTCAGCAAATAAAATTAAAACTAAAGATATAAATAATAAAAAACGTAAGTCTAATTCTGATGTACGAGATTAGGATTTAGAATCAAGAATAAACAGCGTTATCAAGAAAAATTCGATCAAATTAATGACAAATCAATCGATAAATGTAGCAAAAAGTGTATAGAAGCCATGTCAGAAGTTTCCATGTGCGAAATGTAGTCTTGGAATTTGTGATGACCAGAGAAGAAATGACCAGAGAATTCTGCGTGTACATGTTAAAGTTGGAAGAATATCAAACGCAGCTCCAGGAGTGTGACGCGTCTGTTGGTGTAAATGATGTGTTGCAAACCCTTTTGTGATTAGAATGTGATTAAGCTTCAAAAATACTTCAATTATTTCAATTCACGCAACTAAATACGAACACATCACGCTTAGATGTCTACCTATGAAACAATTTTATAAAGCACAGGAGATCATTAAAATTTCCTAAAGGAATGTGAGCATTGACAAGAAATTTCCCAAAGGAATGTGAGCAATGACAAGAAATTTTCCAAAGGAATGTGAGCAATGACAAGAAATTTCCCAAAGGAATGTGAACAATGACAAGAAATTTCCCAAAGGAATGTGAGCAATGACAAGAAATTTCCCAAAGGAATGTGAACAATGACAAGAAATTTCCCAAAGGAATGTGAGCAATGACAAGAAATTTCCCAAAGGAATGTGAACAATGACAAGAAATTTCCCAAAGGAATGTGAGCAATGACAAGAAATTTCCCACAGGAATGTGAGCACTGACAAGAAATTTCCCACAGAAACGTGAGCAAAGACAAGAAATTTCCTACAGAAACGTGAGCAATGACAAGAAATTTCCCAAAGGAATGTGAGCAATGACAAGAAATTTCCCACAGGAATGTGAGCAAAGACAAGAAGTACAGAGTAGAGCTGCTGGGACAGTGTGTGTGTTGGACGCATTCTCACATAACGACGACAGCAAAGCTCTCTTCTGAAGTGACAATCGTGACACTATTATCCATTACAATTACTTCGTAATAGAAGAGTAATGTTACGCAACGAATGCCAAGGCAAGTACTTTGTTCTCGAGTCAATATAAAGAGATCTAAAGTGAAGGTGTTCGAAGAAATACAACTACTATAGTGTTGAAAATAATCTTATATTACAAGAAATTACGTTTGTGCAATACACTTGATGAAGAATTAAGTTAATTTTTAAAACTGGTTCGTTCTATTTAGTAATTACAGAACGAAAATGTTCAAATGTACGTTATGTTTGCCTGAATATAAATTATTCATCTTGATTTCCACAACTTAAAATACAAGGTAATGTATTTGTACATTCATTACAGGAATTTTATGTGAAGATGTAGCACAATTTGGACATGTTTGTAATAAAAAACATTTTACGATAAAATAGTTCTGAAAGAATGATTTTGACGAGCAGGGAGACGAGGCACGGATGAAAAATAAACTGCGTGTTTGTATTGACGCTAAACAAGACTGTTTGTAAACGTAACAAATTTAGTGTAGAGTCATACGAAAATTCATTTCGAGACGCAAAAATACGGAAATCAGACGAAAATAAATAGGTTCTAAATTGCTGGTGTTGATCCATATTGAATGCATGTGGCACTCATGACGTAGTGGAAGCTGAAGGCCAGGCTCAAATTGCACTGAACTATAAATGACTTAACGAAATGAGTAAGAAAAAGTCGTGATATAAGTGCAGAGTTACAGGCTACACACTAGTGGTAGAGCTGGGCTTCCTTAACAATGAGGGCTGAATTACCTCAAATTGTATGCTCTACTCATTAAGTAAAATATCTGACAAAAGACAACGCAGTAAATTAAAGCTATTTGGAACTTAAAATTGATTATAAGTATCTAATGTTCCTTTAACTTCTGCCATATTGGCAAAACCTGCCTGAAATGTAACCATAAGAACTGAACTGTAATTTATTTAAGAAAAGAAATACTCCGCTGATTCAGAACAACACATTTAACATGTGCATGCATCCTTAAGCAATAACACTAACTAAGCCTGATCAAAGTTCTAGCAAACTTTAGTATTCGTGCCTGCAACTTTGATGTCTATTAGTTTTGGGATGTCCATGTCTGTACAATAACGAAGCAGTTCGCAGCAGCTCTAAAAAAGATCATGGGCAAATTTAGATCAGGGCGAGCTTCCACCTGAGAACTTTATTTTTTAGGCATATACGTCTAAGGTACATTATATATATATATACATTATATATATATATATATACACATCATATATATATAATGTGTGTATATACACTTTAGATAATAATAGAGCACACAAATAGAAAAACGAACATCTTGACAATATAAGTGATCTCGTCCTGTTCAGAAAGACGTTCATTTTGCGACTGTTCGTTGGCAGATAGGAACAATTTTAGTGTGAATTTTTGGACTAGTTAACCGCATGTACAACTGTGCATAAACCGTAGGCCTTGTATGCCTCGGATTTTAAAAAACCTTCGATAAAGTTTCCCCACGAAAGGCTGATGGCTTAAGCTTATGATATGCAAGGCAACTACTCTCGATTATTACGAAACTGGCTTACTGGTCTTACTCAACGAGTGATCATTCATGATCAAGCCAGTGATTTTGACGCATGTAACATCAGGAGTCCTCCAAGAGAGCGTTGTAGGCCCAACCTCATCAACCTCATCATTTACATGAACGAGATTGACGTCGGAATCATCAGTAAAATGAACAAATTCGCCAACGACACGAAACTGTCACAGAGCGTTCAGCGAAAGAAACAAACTATCCCATTTGACCTCAATCGTCTACTTCAATAGACTGAAACCTAGCAAAAAAGCTTAGCCATTGATAAATGTTCAGTAATGCTCGTTGGTGTTAATACCCAGTATTTCCAACACACGATGGATGACACATCTTTTGAAGCGGTACAGCAATAAAGAGATCTTGGTATCATATCACTGAAAATCTCATGAATGACAAACCAATAGAAAAAAGCGTCAGAAATGCGAGCAGGATCTTTGGTTTCATTACACGAAACTTTGAGTACAAGTCTAAGAGCATAATATTAATACCATAAAACGATGCTCCGGTCATATCTGGAATCTGTAGTGCAACGCTATTTTCTACCTAACTAACAACGAGACTTTAATAATTTGGAAAAAATTTAGCATAAAATAAAGAAAATGATTCCTGACCTTAGCAATCTTAACTACGACAGGCGTCTTCAACAGTTGTAATTCATCTTCCTAGAAGAAAGAAAACTGCGAGGTCAACTCTTCGAGACCTATAAATTTCTCAACGGCTTTAACGATGTTTCCTTGGAAGGGCTTTCCGACAGAGACGATAACGTGCGAGCTAGAAATAATGGCCAAATCTATAAGAAACTTCAGGACATCCCAATCTCAGAACTTATTTTTC
Source organism: Trinorchestia longiramus (assembly GCA_006783055.1). Classification (NCBI taxonomy): domain Eukaryota; kingdom Metazoa; phylum Arthropoda; class Malacostraca; order Amphipoda; family Talitridae; genus Trinorchestia; species Trinorchestia longiramus. Next base: position 9,282 of record VCRD01003456.1, read on the forward strand.
AATTAAAATTGCAGGAATCTGGAATTAACTGCTCGAAAATTATTAATTATAAATCAAGTTACTGCGAACCTCCAGCATCATAAAGTCGTGGTTCAGAGTATGACTTGAACTACGGTATCCCACTGAGCACAACGAGCATACACTTATTGTGCACTACCAGTATTACAAATATTATACTCAAGGAGTACTGTAATCAATATGTACCACGAGTTCTACAATTATTGTGAACAGCGAGTCTTAGCTATTGTGTACCAAAAGTCATAAAATATAATTACGTGAATCAAAAACCGAATAATTATTTTGCATCATGCCTGCAGTAGTTAATAGATACAGCGAATCATAGTTATACTGATTGAGACCACGAGTAATGTAATATTCTGTACAACGATTCACATAATTATGAGTGTTATACCATGATTATATAGATATCATACATCACGAGCTATTTATTGTTCATCAGGTCAGGTAATTTGTGTATAAAATGGCCCATATTACTGAGTATTACGCTTAACATGCTGAGTCATGTAATCATTACGTACCACAGGTCATGTACTTTCTGAGTACATTGAGTCATGTAACCATTACGTACCACAGGTCATGTACTTTCTGAGTACCTTGAGTCATGTAACCATTACGTACCACAGGTCATGTACTTTCTGAGTACCTTGAGTCATGTAACCGTTACGTACCACAGGTCATGTACTTTCTGAGTACCTTGAGTCATGTAACCATTACGTACCACAGGTCATGTACTTTCTGAGTACCTTGAGTCATGTAACCGTTACGTACCACAGGTCATGTACTTTCTGAGTACCTTGAGTCATGTAACCGTTACGTACCACAGGTCATATACTTATTATATACAAAGAGTCATAACATAGATGTATATCGTGAAACATGTAATTGAGTACAGCGAGTAGTATAATCATTGAGTTCTGCGCGTCATTTATGAATATGTGTATCGGTGATTATATTTGCGTGAACCGCTATTTAATAGTTATAACTTGAATGTATTATACCATGAGACATATGATAATTGAGTATGGCAAATCAGTGATAAATGTCTTTTGCGAGTCGAATAATTATTGCATCCCACAAGCCATATTTATGCGTACTAGGAGTCATATAATTATTGTGCAATGCGAGTCTCGTAATTATTACATCAAACTGACGTTGAGAGTATGTCTGTTGTTCCTCCACCTCCTATCCTTCTTTATTCTTGAAGCCCGTGTGTGACTGAGGTGCACGAACGTGACTGAAATGCCTGTGCAAGATTGAGGTGCATGTACGTGATTGATGCCTTAACTTTAGACGACCTGGGACTTGGGTGGCAACCTTAAAATGAGCCAAACAGCTGGTTCCAGTTGCCATATTTTATTTTAATCTGGTGTTCGATGTTTGAACACTGGCTTCATGAAATAAAACTCATACAATGTTAAGTACGGGCTCAGAAATAATTGTATTTGCATATCAGATTGTATTATAAAGCTAATCTTAAGTTTTTTTAAATGTTATTAAGTAATGAAATTATTAAAACAGGGCTTAAGTAAAGACCAGTACATAAAATTGAGTGTTATTCATCTAGAAACAACTTCCAACGAAATCAATGATTTGGAATTGTATCTTGACACATAGACCAAAATGACTATTATGAAGGTAATAGTAAGTCATCAATTTTACGATAAATCAGTTTTTCCTATCATTGGAGCTGATACTTCAGTCTCCTAACATGCCTATTAGAAGGGAAGTGTATTAGAAGTGTTTAGGACGGTATGGGGACGCTTCTTCTGGTTATTTGTGCTGCCTGAAATCACTAATTCTCATCATTATTTTCACTCCATGAACCTTTCTCACAATTGATAATAGGCCATTAATTAATTATTAGCTAATCCTTATGTCGTCTAGTAGTCAGCTGGTGCGCATGCTGTTAATGACAGAAACTGGTTAAGGGTTCAATACTGCTTAGCTAAGTAAAAACTTCACAAAAACAGCCACCAAGCTCTGAAAAGCCTTCCAGGTCAAAGGTTGTTGTGACGGAATCAGTGATTGGATTTTGAAAGCGAAAGAATTGAGAAGTCTACTGTATTGTAAACAATATGCTATTTTCATGAATCGTTTTAGCTTCTTTGAGTTACATTAATACGACTATAAGGCTAGTCGGAACGATGTTCACATTGACTGTTGTGTAGGCCAATAAAATTCGACCACAAAAATAAATTTGCTTTCGCAATTTCGAAGTGCAAAATTATGAAGTCTTACCCAAAGAACTAACTAAAGGTTCGCTTCCTTGTCTCCATGGAAAGGCTAAATAGCACAAACCAAGGCTAGATGTACAGTGATTCAAGATCAAAATCCAAGCAAAGTGACGGTATTGACGCTATGCACTCACATTTGTGTACAACAGAGCTACCTGCAAAAACCGGCCGAGGCAGTAAACATTTGGGCGAAGGTCATGAACAGGCGGTAGAGGCTCAGTTATCATTGAAGGCGAGGTCTTTACGCAGTCTTGGCACCCATTACTGATAATTAAGGCACTGCCTTGTGACCTCTATATCAGTGCCTGCATCGGAGCAGAAGGCAGACAGTTTTGAGCGTGACGCAAAACAAAAGATGGCGTGGAAGATTGTGCGTGCGGCTCAACCGCTTCCCGTCGCTGTTAATCATCCTAGGAATCGTTGAAAGCCATTTAGAAGTGACGCAGAACCTAAAGATAGAGCTCTGACATTGGTGCGTGGTGTGCTGTATTCAACGAATGGTTCCTGAGTGATAAAAAAACGAGAGGTTCAGTACAACCTCAAGCAGCAGTAGCAGTTGCTTGCTGTCACAGAACGCGGTCGAATCCGGATGTATGTTGAGAGACAGTAAGTCTTGGACTAGTAATGAATGGCAAATTTGATTATTTTGATACTCAATGCGTGAAACTACTGCAAGATTTGACCACTAAGCGTTAAACTAACAACTTAACACGTTGCCTCCGATTGCCTGATTGGTGTAAAACTTCACTTTGTACGCATAGTCACTAGAAGGATCTTAAAAAATTACAGAACCTAACCTAAGTGGTACACATATGTACCACTTCGGAGTCAACGTGTTAAACGAAGCCTAATATATCCTTGGATTTTTTTGTTCGTACTTGGCCCGCTTCCAACACTGATATTTTGATGCAGCTCCAATGAATGTTCAGTCGTGAGATCATCAAAGTTCATCGCCAGATGTCATTCATGAAAAGTTCTCTATTTTGTTTGTAGGTTAGGTTAGATTGACTTGGTAGTCAACAACCAAGGCGTTGGTTAACTTCTTCAAGCAAGGACCTCCTGTCGAGGAAGGGTTCAGTATAAATGTTATGAAAATGAAAACAATATTGACACGTAACTCGCTGGTGTTATTTGGATGCCCCTGAACCTGGCACGCAAAGTTTAGTATTGGTTTGGATCAAACCACAGTTTGGTTTCATTCAAAGTTTGACTATTGCAAGATTATGCATTCTCCCCAAAGCCTCTTAGTTCGCGGTTTTGCGTTTTTTTTCATTGATGAAAGACGGCAGAGAAATGGAATGTCATAAGCCACAATCCATTCCACCGTAGCTGCATTAGATGATCAAATATTTATGTGCATGCTTTAACACGTTGAGTGCGATACGACCCACCGGTGGGTCACTCAGGTTAGGTTCTGTAATTTTTTCAAAGCTTTCTAGTGACTGTGTGTACAAAGTAAAGATTTGCACCGGCTAGGTAATCGCAGGCAACGTGTTAATAAAACCTGCAGAGCTCAGATTTTGAACTGTGAGCACTTCACTTGATGGATGGAGCGCAGCTCCGCTCCATCAAATGCCTCACGTCAGTTCCGCCTCTTGATGAAACCACTTGGATTTTATCCATACAAAATTTTCCTGAACTACGGAATTTGCAAAACTCTTTGAGCCAGGAGTATGATTATTATTATTATTATTATTATTATTATTATTATTATTATTATTATTATTATTATTGCTTACAATGTCCCACTTATGTTCTTTCTGTTAATGGTTCAGCAAATATTTACTATAGTCTTCCATTACTCAGCAAATTTAGATGAATGCTGACGGTGCACAACGCACGAACGAGCACTTTGCAGTTTCAGCAAAATCTTCCTTGGTTTAGTAATAATTAAATAATGATGCTTCGGCTACCAAGTACGTTGTTCGCTACCATCAAAAAAATGTCAAAACATATCGCACGTTGCAATTATTCTTCCTCTGTAGTCAAGCGGTTAAGAGGCTTGACTTGTGATATCAGGCCTCTGGTTCGAGTCCTCACGCAGCACTTAAATTTCGTCATGCTTTTGATGCACAAGACTGGGAAGGCTGAATGACTGACTGACTAACTTCACTGATTATTTCCTAAACTTTGCAATGATCTCTGCGTGTCCCTACGAGGCTTTACCTCACGTCTCAACACATGGTAGACGTAAACAGTCGTTGGAAACATGATCTCTAGTCCTAAAATACTAGCATTCACAATTGAACAACCAATGCATATGTCATGCACATCTGATTGAAGTAAGTTCTTTTTATTTCATCTCAATTTAAGGTTAGGTTAGGTTAGGTTAGGTTAACTGCCGTGTACAACTGCTAAGGTTTTACAACTGCTCTTGTAAAAAAAATTTCGAGGGTCTCAGTATCATTTGAGCAGAAAATGACAGGCTTAGATGATGTGGTCGTAAATGCGGTATGTGTGAGCGTGAAGATGCTCCCATTGATCCTCGAACATTCCTTCAAACGCTCAACCAAGCAAAAGATGCAACACCAAACAAGTACGAGCAGTTCAGGCAAATGATACAGAGCGCAATGGCTAGTGTGAACCAGGGCAAGAACTAGGGAGTCTGAGCAGCAAAGTGGTCTTCATGAAAGGCAGACAGGTGAGGCAAGTTTGCCAGGGCAGGTCAGGGGTAATTAGTCCATAAAGTAAAGGTCATGGAGTTTAGGAGTAGAGAGTCGCAGTCAAGAAGAGGGCGTTTTGGGGCTGGATCAGAGGGAAGTTCTCAGGCTGCGGTTTACGAGGACCTTAGTTTACTGCAGGTGAACTCACTCAATTTCCGGACTGGCACCTAAAGTAAAAGAGCGAACTTTCTTATAAAAGAGTGTTTGTAAGGAAACTGACGGCAAAAGGAGAAACGTCTTCAAAGTCCTCAGAAATTTTCGTTGAAATTAATCTTACATGGAAGGAAAGTAGTCGAATTTAATTTCATGTCGCGCTCAAGAAATGACTATCGAGTGCACCAATAATTCACTCATTAATCCCCTCCTTTTAATAAGTTCACAGCATTCATAGACTTAGGAGAGTTTTGGGCTCATATTAGAAAAAGCTACTCAGCTAAAGTCTCCACAAGTGACAGGCATAATGTCGTCCTCGGTGGCTGTGCTGTATATCAGAGGCTCAGTCGTGGCCTCAAAAAGAAGGCAGCCACAGACTGGGCCGCCACGCATTATTTATGATTGTCTGTACGAGCCAAGAATGCGTCCTGTAGGTGTGATACGGACCCCACACCTGCAGACTGTGCAGGTGCTGATCCCGCACCTGCAGACTGTGCAGGTGCTGATCCCACACCTGCAGACTGTGCAGGTGCTGATCCCGCACGTGCAGACTTTGCAGGTGCTGATCCCGCACCTGTAGACTGTGCAGGTGCTGATCCCGCACCTGCAGACTGTGCAGGTTCTCATCCCACACATGCGTAGCACATCATTAACAAAATTAACCTCAAATAAATGTTAATTGCAAATTGTACACACGGCAACACTAAAATAATCTGCGCATTGGGGATGCGTACAAGGATTATGTATGATAACACCTACCATTTAAATTCACCTCGAGCCACCGTGTGTGATCATCGAATTATTGAGATCTCGTGCTGTGTCTGCAGTAGGTACGGCTTTTCATACTCAGTTCCATTTTCAATTGCGTTTTAAGTCATTTTTAAATGTTATCTAAAAAGTAAGCAAAGACTTTCACCAAAAGATAATTCCGAGTAACCTGTATACATGATGATGATGGATATTATGATTGATTATTGGCGAGTCAACCTGTGTTTATGATTGTACAGCAATGCTATCGTGCACAGCACAGTAATGTGGGAGTCTAAAGTGCCAGAAGTCTTGGAGTTCTATTTTTCTGAACAAAACTTTTCATTTGAGCAGCCCTCCTGTTCTATGGGCAAATTGCCAGGGTGTCATATCACCTAAAATGAGAGCACCACTCATAGTCAGGCAATAAAATTTTTAACATACAATCATACTTCAAAACATTAAAGCCTAAACTCCACTCAATTCAACAGTGACTATTTCACAAGTAAAGAAAAACATGCTCAAAGCTACCTTTATATGCGTGAGCTATAGACTTAACCAAACTTAGAATTTTATGTAACAATTATTTACTGTAACATTCATGTTCTTTTTTTTTTCGTAGTCGTATCTTGGCTTTTCTCTCGAGCTTGGTTTTTGTGTTGCCATCTTGGCACCGGTAACAACATTAACGTCACTGTGTTCGATTTAGACGACTTCATTACACAGCGAAACTGAGCAGAGATTCTTGAGAGATGATGATTTCGTCTGCCAGGCTGTCCTCTAATTCAAAAACTAGGTAATATTTTTGTGAACATTTAACGTATTTTACATCTCAGTATTAATATGATAAAGTAATATTTATCAATACTATTTTCGTGTCTGATCTGAGTACATTTTAGTATTCACTCGTGAGTGTTGGAAAATGGCAGGTAAGATAAAAAAGAACTTGAGAAACTTATAGCTGAGTTACTAACTGAAATTCACAGGCTTAAGACAACTCTTTAAAAGTCAAAGGAAACACTGCAATGTATAGCAAAAATTAACAGAAGAACCCATTCTTCAAAAGATTTTATTTTGTTCCATACCACGAACCCTGGCTATTTTAGCAGCACCAAAATATCTCATGGAGTATGTAACACAAATCTCACAAATAACACTCAACTTCAGACGTGACCCCTGACACAAATTACAGGCACACAACAAAACTTGACGGGGAGATGCTATCAGGGAGGTGTAGGTGGTAACTACGTGACTGAATTAAAGCCTGGGCCGAGTTAAATGAGTGATGTAATGACAAAGTGCCTTCTGG
>VCRD01003456.1:16811-28182 GCA_006783055.1 Trinorchestia longiramus
ATACAATAATTAAACCTAAATTCTTAACGTGGCACAGAGTATTTTTTCATACATTTGAGGACAAGTACAAAACTACCGAAAGAGCTTGCAAGCAACTTGCTGAGTTTTTCCTTATGTTGCAGACCTCAGCAAACTGAGGATCTCCTACGGAAGCAGTAAAAGTTTATTATGCCGCCAGGACAAAAAAAAACTAAAGGGAAACATTGCGGGAAAATGTCAGGCCCGAGTGACATTTGACTGAATTTGCCCACTACAGAGCAGCAGCATTGCTGCACATGGCCCGTGGCAGCTTTGTCGAACTTGCATTGTGTTCTTGCTTCGTTATAGTCATTAATTTTCTCTGTGATTTTCATTATGATGTCAACCTATGGTTCAGTAGAAAAATTGCAGTTGTTTTCCCTGGCAAGCAAATGCGTGAAAGGACGATAAGCTGGACAAACTAGACGGAGGCGTCGACTGACTATCGCCACGGTTTGACAAAGACAGTGTAAGATAGTGATATTAAAGCAATAATTTATAAAAAATCTTGAATCGATATATTTCAATAAAATAAAGGTAACTATCGTAATACAAAAATCAGACATTTAGAAAAAGGAGCATGAATTTTCACATTTCCTATTATTTCATCTCGAAAGCGGCATCCTCAAAAATAGTTCAAATACGCAGCCCTAGTCGTCATTTCAAACAAAACTAATTAAATTTCCCCTAACTATCTACGTCAGGTACCAAATATTCTGGCATTAAATAGAATTGTGAAAGGATTTAACTAAATAGGTAGCTTCAGTTTAACCTCAGGTAAAAATCAACAAATTCGCTGCCGACAAGAAACTGGCATGGAGTGTTCACCGAAAAAATCGTTGCCTACAATGCACTGAAACCAGGCAAATGAACTTCAATATTGATAAATATTCAGTAATGCACGTTGGTGCTTCTAACTGATATTTAAAACACACGATGAATGGCACATCTATCAAACCAGAAAGGGAGCAAAGAAAGCATTTTCCGAATACCTCAAGCATGACAGCACGTAGAAAAAAACGTCAAAAACGCGAGCAGGATCCTTGGTTTTATTGCAAAAAGCTTTGAATACAAGTCAAAGAACATTAAAGTACAGCTTTATAAAGCGCTAGTCCAGCCATATCTAGAATATGCAGTGCAACTCTGGTCTCCTACCCTACGACAAGACATTAAGAAAATGGAGAAAATTCAGCGTCAAGTCAAGAAAATGATCTCTGAACTCTACAATCTCGAATACGAAAGGTGTCTTCAGCAGCTTTAACTCGTGTCGCTACAAGAAAGAAGACTGCGAAGACAACTCATCGAGACCTATAAATATCTCAGGAGCTTTAACGATGTTACCGTGTAAGGGCTTTTTGACAGAGACGGTAACGAGCGAGCCAGAAATAACGACCGAAAACTAATAATAAGAAGCTTTAGGACATCCCAGGCTCTAGATTTCTTTCCATTGAAAATTACTGGAATCTGAAACCAGTGGCTTGCTTGTATGAGTTGGCTTGAGGGGACGTACGCGCAAAGGCTGTCAAGGCTCACGTTACAGTAAGCAGCCTGTAAACAATAAAAAAGGTCTATCAAAAACTAAAAGGGGTCTGCTTACACTTGTCAGCGAGGGCACGAGGTCAGCATAAGGAAAAATAAGTTGTGTTCGCCATAAAGAATTAGCCCAGCTGATGGTATAGCTATGAACCGCAAAGAAAATTAAACTTTGTAGGCAAATATTTCAGCATATTATGAGCGTCAGTACAGACAGCACCGATCAAATGTTTGTACAATAACATATTCAGCGGTGAAAGAAGTATTCACCTTTTATTGCATATGGTTTCCAGATTCTTTTCGCTTGTGCGACAGTTATAGTCCACAGTTTGCTTTCTCTTCAGAATCCTCACTTGTACCGCATTAATAAGCCAAATCTCGTAGCGCGCGAAAGTATTTTGCCTTCATTCTCTATCACGGGCCATTCTGCTCTTTTAACATAGTTCAAGTTTTGTTTCTAATTTAGTGCAATGTCCCTTTAATTTATGCACTCCGTCTCGACTGACAAGTGTACTGCTCCTAGCTGACACAGCGGCTAGCTTTTAGGCTGGACAATGTCAGATTCTCTCGCTCTGTTTGGCAACAGATTCGTATCGGTGATTTGACGCTCGTCTCAGATTCGTAACTACGATAAAGAGCTTCTGAGTGAGCAAGCTGGACTTGCTTTCTTGTTTGCAGCCTCTGCCGTAGAGGGATGGCAGTGTCGCCGTTTGGTCTTTATGGCTCGTACAGCCACCGCTGCTCTGGCTTGCTTTTAGCATACAGAGTTTCCAGTCGTCCCAACGATCACGGAGACCGCTATTGCTGCAGTCTTCAAGAAGACGTGTACGATTTCAGACCACGTGACGTCAAGGACTTTGTCTAGAGGTATTCTTGCGAGATCAATGAGTCCTCATCGTCCAAGCAGTGAGAAGTTAATTTTTGTAATTCATATAATCATTTAGATTTCAACACTAACGAAATGAATCCGGCCTCGGTAGCGTATTGCAGCAACATAAGCAATTTACTGTTTCCAAGCGCAACAATACAGGGTGTCTCAAAAAAATGTACTCACCCTTTAACCGTTGCTAACATGCTGTCTTCTTTGTGTTGCAGGTGTGAGGTTCGAACCTTTGCGAACATGATTAAATGTGATTAAAGAATCATGTTCGCAAAGGTTCGAACCTCACACCTGCAACACAAAGAAGACAGCATGTTAGCAACGGTTAAAGGGTGAGTACATTTTTTTGAGACACCCTGTAGTGTGGTGCGGGCTCGGACTCGAAGCTATTAAGGTGGAACACATTTCCTGCTAGGTTTTGTTTAGGAAACCGTACTTTTGGACCAGCCTTTTGCCCCCGAAGAAGCCCTGCAGTGCCGCATATTTTCAGCCTGGTTATATTTTCTAAAGCTCAATAACTTTGTTTAGGTGTTGTCAGATTGTCAAGATTTTCTTCAGATATAGAAAAATAAGGTTCTATTTTGCGTCGTATATTGTATCGAGGTTGCAAGTTTCGGTCAAATTGCTTTTTTGGTTGTTTTGATAAAGGCAAATTATTCTAAAGTTGCTAGCGTTAGCAAACATTTATTTCTCGTTCATTAAGGGGTGATACTCGCTAGAATTGTTTGCACCCAAATGTATAATTTCGATTTTAATGTTCTACGAGAGCTTCCTCTACTAGCTAGAATATTTATGAGCACATCTTTCTTATTGCGACCTCAGCAGTGCTTTTTTATTTTCTTTTTCTGTAGACTCTAGTTGTCTTTTTTCCCTAAACTCTATTTGCTCATTAAACTGGCAAGAAATATATTTCTCAGGTATGCTGGTAAGTTTCATTTATGATCCACTTTCTGCTTGCTGATTTTTCTTCAATTTTTCGAACAAATGAAAACAAATTAGAGAAGTCCATCGTTTTGCACATTCATTGGACTGGAACCCAAAGTTTTTCGAGTCTTTCTTGGAGCTTCCGCACCCAAAACACATCGTTCATCACACGAATGAAAAATGCAGCTGCAATTTTTTCCCCAGTCTCTGCGAGATTACAACAGAAAGAAAGGGCTTCTGTGTCCGAAGAAAAGATAAGCACGAGATTAACGATAGCCGAGGGAGAAGCCGATAATCTAGAGAAAATAATGATCTTCTGGGCAGGACCAAGTGTATCATCTCCTGACCGACCTCCTATGGACAGAGGAGGCTGTAAACATGGCAGCCCTCCCCAGCTCAGATAGCAGCCGCATCAATGTTTTCTTTCACAGGAAAGTTCATTCTTTATAGCGATACTAATAGAGAAGTTGTACGTAATAGTATTGCTCCAAGCTTCTGACATTGGTGAGTTATTTTCGATTAGAAGTTTAGCAGAATGATCACGGTGTCTGGTGCAAAACTTGGCATCACATTGGTTTCCTCTACCTCAGAAGGAGGCAAGAGACGTAGCGCTGGTGCTCTTCTAATGAGAACAAGAAGAGTTTCTCAGCTCAGTGCTTTGGCTTTCCTGACTCAGTGACGGTTGTTGAAAAGCTTTTCCAGGATACCGTACAATTTTGACTGAATATTTGCCATAAAAATATCTTACGCAACTCATTTTTGAGACTCAGAACTCTAATGTAAAACCTCCGAAGCAGACGCTGCTTAACAAGAAATGGTGCTTTTGTGTTTTCCAGTATAAAATTTATTTCAATAACGTCTCATGACCATTCAAAAGCACAGGACACATATGCAGGCACAATACTAGCCCGCTAATACGTAATACTATAAAAAAAAAACAAATTTTGTTTGATTGTAAAGCTTTTGAAGCTTATGCATCTGAAAAGACAGCTCCAAGACATATACGACACATTCAGTAAAGAACAGGCACAAGTCAGTCGTTACTTGACACATTCTTGTCGTGATCAGAGCAAGTAATTACAAAGAACTTTCATTATCTGAGGGCAGAAGAATTCCAGAGAATGTGCAGCTGAGAGACCTACTCTCAGTAAATGGGAATTGTGTAAACTGCTTGCATTGCTATTCACAATACACGATTACAATTGCAATACACTGTGTAGTTTAGCAAAGAATGCAAAAAAGCAGCAAGTAGAAGTCAGTAAAAAGCGTAAAACGAGTAAAAAAAAGTAAAAGTAAAAAGCGTTCCTTACGTGCTAACTTCGTGACGATTTCAATTATTTCGAAATGAAAAGGGCAGTTAGACTGAAAAATAACATTTCAGTAATTTAGTCACAAAGAAAGCGGAATGAATGTTAGATTTATTACATTATAAGATTAGCATTAATAATGTGTGTCAGTTCTTTTACTTAAGTGAGGTAGTTTGTATGTATTTTGTTTACCACCCTCGATTAATATTAACAAAAAGTTGACGATGTTAAACAAACAATAAAAATTCCCTTAAATGCATAAAGCATTTAATTATAGCGACTTGTTTATTCGATGAAGAGACATGAGGTGATTACAAGTTTCACAATCAGTCATTCAAAATTTATCCATGCAATGACCGCGGACGCGAATTCAATTAAACATGCTTCCACACCGCGTGTATTAAACATGCTTTGACCAGGTGTATGTTCTCGTAATAAAAGTGTAAGCCAGATCCCAGACAAAAGAGTTTAAATTTAGCACACTGTGCACTGTATTTGTACGGACACCGAGCTTCAGTAGAAATAGAGTGGTTTTGTAGTGCCACAACAGCGTGTTGAGAATGCCACAACTCCACGGGCCTTCGCGTCGTGGTCTTTACTCATTAGCGCCCATCATCTACATATATATTCGACTATGTATCTCCATCTCTCTGTATCTGTGTGTATCCGTCCCATTACTTCTTATCTATTACTGAAGAAAAATTATTGACATGAAATCAGAACGGGATGCATGCATTACAAGCATTGTATTGTGAATACCAAAGGTACCGGATCACTATAAAACACGCCATTTGTTCCGTTATTAACTTTCTTCTCTTACACGGCCATGTTATCGTTAGGTAAGATACAAAATAAAAGTTCTGTATATATTTAAGAAAAACATTCTGATTCTGATGGTACCACGGGTAAAACTGAAAAATGCATTTTATTTCATAGATCCTTAATTTTATCACTTTCAAACTAAGAAATTTCATCGGGTACTATCTGGGCCATGTTATCATTAGATAAGATACAGAATGGTAGTTTTGTAACATTAATAAAAATACTCATTCAAGTACAATAATTCGTCGTAAATATTTAATACGTTCATCTTTATAATAATTTCAAATAGGTCAAATCTAAATCGTGGAATTTCCACGGGAACTGTCTAGTATTATATATAGTAAGTGAAGTCCGTTAGAAATCATTCTCATTAGTCCCATATTCTAAATGTTTCGTTCAAAATTACGGTAAAATTACATAAAAATGAGTAAAGATAAGTGGTTATTTACGGAATATTTTAATGTCAGAAAATAATTTGGTCGTTAAAGGGTCAAAACACGGCAGAGTTCCACTACAAGTTAGGCAGCGGCTGTGGAGGAGTTTACTATGCCTAGAATCGATGACCATTATACAAAATATCCTCTGTCCATTGTCATGATATTAGTTGTTGGTGAACGTTTTCAAGAGAAGTAGTAAGCAAGGATGTGAGAAATAGTTAAAAATCTCTTGATGGTGATTATAGCAAGTTATTGAGGAATTGTCTTCGTAAAAGCTGTGTGCACGCAGATTATTAAACTTTAAACAAACGAATGTTAGATGCTGAATGTTTCAGCTGTAGTTTGGCTTTGCGCAGCTCAAGAATTGTTCATGAGTTAATACTTTAAAAAGCTTTGCCGAGTCGTGGTTAATTCTTCATAACTTACGATGGAATAAAACAGAAATATATGAATGTTCCCGAGATAAAATAAGTAAAATAAAATCTTCGCTTGACAAATAAAAGATGTTATTTAGTGTGGTAATTTGAATCGTGTCTTTGAAGCTCAAATCTTTGCCTACGATTGCTTGGCCTGTGTTTTCCTTGAATGTTGTTCATCAGCGCCGACACAAAACTTAACAAGAGCGAGCAAATTTCTCATCCTAATCTTATAGTCGGCCAGCATTCGTTGCATCTGCTCAAGAATGAAAGCTACAATTATCAGACAATTTTTGAAATAAACACTGCGATTTATTCTCCAGAACAGCAACACGAGTCGAGCAAAACAAACACAGCAGCGTGGGCTGGCTGAGCAGCTTCAGATTTTCGCTGGTGGGCAGCAGGAGTTTTTGTTCATAGGCGTTCTGGCTCTCAGGAAAATCTGAAGGATTCCGAAAATGTGGAACACAACGCAAGCAACGAACAATAGAAAAAAGTAAGAGATGCTAATGATACTCAGTAATGTCTGGAATCATTTAACGTCACACAACAATGTTTGGAATGTTCTGAATGGAACAAACAGATCGTTTCTGTTGTCATATACTATTCCATTCTACTTCACTACCCCTTGCATAACACTACTTCCTGCACTGCATTACTTTTTGCACTGCACTACCTCCTACACAGCACCTCCTTCATAGCGCTTTCCACACACCACATCTCACACAGACACACCACAGCTCCTCACACACCACACAGACACCACAGCACCTCCCACACACCACACATCACACAAACACCACAGCACTTCCCACACACCACACAGACACCACAGCACCTCCCACACACCACACACCACAGCACCTCCCACACACCACACAGACACACCAGAACACATTACAGGCAGCAGCATTGGTCTGTCCAACAGATCCCCACTGAACTATCACTGCAGAGCGACCACTATCTTTATTGCTTCTATATTTCCAAGTTTATTGCTCAGCGTATCTTTATTTGCTCCTATAATTCTAAGTTCTTGCCTCATCAGCTCTTTTCGTTTGCTTCTGATATTAACAACTTCACTTCTCTCAACATCTGCAGTTGCTCTAGCTGTGTGCTTGTCTTTAAATTCTTATGCTTACATTCATGAACTCGGTTTACGAGCTCCTATTAATTCGAAGTTCATTACCTATTTATTGGATTTGTTTCTCTCCCTGAATTTACAAAATCATTTTCTTAATTCCTTTTCTCTCTCAATTCCAAACTGAACAAATCACATCACTCCTTATATGAACGTCAACTGCAGCCTTAAGGTTCATTTTTCATCTTCCAACACGAACTCCATACAAACGAACTTGATGAAGTCTTGCAATTGAGTTATTTTTAGATGCATTCGCTAGTTTTCAGTTCCTTACCTATTCACACTGTTCAATTTACACCTCTACAGCGCTCTGTCAGTCCCCTCAGTAGTCAGCATACTTCTACACCAGTGTTTCTCAAAGTCTTTTCAGTCACATCTGCACACTATTTGATTTTCCACTAAGGACACTATTTGATTTTCCACCACCCCCTAATGATTATATTACTGTATATTATACAGTAATATACGCCCCCCATTCAAGGCGTACCCTCCTACCGCCCCCTTGCATTTCCTCAACGCCCCCAGGGGGGCGGTACGGACCACTTTGAGAAACACTGATCTATTAGGTTGTTGCAAAAATAATGGCCGATTTCAAAAGCCTTCCAGACCTACGAGCGGCCATTATTTTTGTAACAACCTAATACACTAACCCATTCATGCCAGATGAGAACATACGTGCCCAGAGATAATCATTCCCTTTAGTCTTATATTCAAACGTTTCTTTCAAAATTACGGTGAAATTACATAAAAATGAGTGGTAATTTACACAGTATTTTGATCAGTCAGAAAATAATTTGGTCATTAAAGGGCTAAGCAGCCAGAAGTTTAGTTGCAGTGCCACAGTAAAGGCTCGACAGATACTTACGTCAGTTTATATCTACTTCACAACGTAACTCAGGGCAAGGAAAGTACAGTGTATCATTGATGCACTGCTTTGTTGCAGGAGCAAACTTGCTTTTGTTTGTCTGTAAATGTCTGTAACAAGTTTCAATTAATTTATCAAGGGAGTATTACAACTGAAAATCCTCTCCTTCTGAAGTTATATTTTTAGTTTGTCAAGCGAGTAATTTACTGAAATACATAGAAGTAAGACGCCCGATATATTAATAATTAGAGCGATAGCAAACTTGATCGTTTCACAGAGTCGTTTAGACTCATGTGTTGCCTTCTACTGCAACCACACTTTTCTGTAAGAGCTGACCTGTTTTCATACGGGATTAAAATCTAATATATTTATGGGTGAACATATAATTTTTTTTAACGTTTCCATCTAAAATTACACATACATATTTTAGTACGTTAAGATTTATGAGCAGTTGCATTGTCTTGTTGAAAAACCACGCTCTTCTGCAGCAGAGACAGAGGCTGGTCATTCACCAGGGCCAGAAGAAACATCTCACTATTTAATTTTTCGATGTTTGCACTCCGTTGCTTTCAGTTATACTCAATATTAGCCTTTCCTTATATCTTAAAGCAGAAACTAACTCTTTTTCCTTGTTTTTCTTAAAAGCAACAAAACTTCTGGCCGGTAAAAGTTACCACCCACAATGTAATCCAACGTAAACAGGTACTGTTTTACATGGACTTTCATTGTTTTAAATTGATGATAAGAACATAACATTTATAATTATAGCTTAAATTAAACCTAGTTTGTTACGTTTACTCACAACCTATACAGTATGAATGAACTACTCTAGGCATTCACATATTTTACGAGAAAAATGTACAGTGAAGGTAGATTTAACTTCACACAAGGTACTGGAAGCGAGCTTTGCACGACAGCGGTCGCCAAAACAGATAACAACCGATGCTGACGTTGCTATTTAGTTTCTTTTATGTCTTCTCTCCCCTGATAACTGTGGTCCTTACTTTGCTTTGATCTTTTTACTAGCTGCCTCATGAATACCATCTATGTGACATAGAGGCTATTCCGGCGAACCTCACAGATTTTGAAGACGTTTTTATGGAGGTAAACACAAGGTTTTTGATAACTCTGCATCGGGAGGGCAGATAGATGTAAATGAAAGCTTTGACAGCCTAGTTCACGCAGCAATTGAGCTTCGGACTACATAGAAGATACGTTTTACAACGAATACTCTCTCTCACTCCTCGGAAAATAAGAACAATTGCTACGCGCTAAAATAATGTTCAAAGAGCATCGTTATAACTAGTAGACTCACACGTGAAAATTCATGTTTTTTACTGAATTTTTCATTTGATTTTCCAGTGGACGCGGGCTTTGAGAAGGAGTTTCTACATTGAAGGATGTGCCTTTGGTATCCACAATACAATGCTTACAATACTCGTACATGTATACCCTACCGAATTTTTTTCTATCTAAATCCTTAAGAGCGTCACAGAGAGACGGACCAAGCAAGCAAGCAATCAAGAAACTGTGTATTATTATACAGTGGAATTATAGCAGCCAATTCTTAGCTTCATAGTCTCACTATCATCTCAACCTGCGCTTATATCAGTCGTACCCGGAGCTCACAACGCTGCTTTAGTGAGCGTTGTAGGTTATTTAAAAGCGCACGGGCTCAGTATTCTTGGCTAGAATGCCAAGGTGCGTCTCTCACGCCTGACCCTCAAATCAGTGTCAGTCTAGCGTACAGCTCAGCACAGCCACCGTCTTTATTCCCTCACAAACCCCCTGTCCAAGTCACAGGCTTCGACCAGCCCTCAATTTTCCCGAGGCACGGTACCGAATTTTTTCCTAAACGAACCTCACTAACCGCGTGTACAAGTCAGAGGTCTCCAAAAACCACCGACTACACGAACTTATCTATCGAATCTTTTATCTATTTACATATACATATATGTAGTTTATTTCTTTTTAGACGGTTTCACAACAACAAAATAAAAACATATCACAGAACAGTACAGCACAAACTAACCAGACAACTACCCACTCCAATAACCACAATGGTATCCATCTAAACAATATAGTACAAGCTGTCGTGTATTTATATGTCTTTTGGTAGGTATATTTTCTGTCCTGTTCATTGCTGAATAAGATAGGGAAAATTAAGTTAAGTAAGCCATCCAAAAGGAATTCAAATAAAGTGTTCATCTTAATCTAGGTATTGACTTCTCAATGGAACAGGTATCCATGTATTTTGAACATTGTATTGTGGATACCAAAGGTGCCGGATTACTATAAAATGAGTATTTTTTTATGGTTATCCTTCTTCCGCTTCAGTATGGAAACTCCTTTGGCAAGGTGGCGTCGACTGGCAAATGAAAAAACGAAATTAATTTTAAAAAAGCGTGAATTAAACTGGCGCAACATGGAGTGCAAGATGGTGCACGCTTATGTCACGCTCTGCACATCACATGTTGCCCCTTCACTCATAGAATAGAATATAATAGAATTGAATTGAATAGAACAGAATAGAATAGAATGCAATAGAAACAATAGAATAGAATAGAATACAATAGAAACAATAGAATAGAATAGAATAGAATAGGAGTAGAATATGGAAGGTGCTGGTGTTCCAAAAGTTCCAGTAGAAAAAGGGCTATCAGGATTTTATTTTATTAATCAATTTTACGCTAATAAGTGTAAGCTGCAAAAAAAAAATTATTGAATTTATAGATTCAAAGTTAAACATATCCTACTGATGTTGAACAAAGTATGAAATTGCATACCGGCACCACTAGTACTTGGTGGTGGTGGTTGTGTTGGTGGTAGTGGACATCGCGTGGTGATGGACAACATCACGTGGTGGTGGACAACATCACGTGGTGGTGGACAACATCACGTGGTGATGGACAACATCACGTGGCGGTACACAACATCACGTGGCGGTACACAACATCACGTGACGGTACACAACATCACGTGGTGGTGGACAACATCACGTGGTGGTGGACAACATCACGTGGTGGTGGAC
>VCRD01003456.1:35447-46341 GCA_006783055.1 Trinorchestia longiramus
AATCGTTTGTGACTCAGGGTTGCAGTGCAGGGTAACTCGGGGTAACCGTTTGTGACTCGGGGTTGCTGGTCGGGTAACTTGAGTCATTACTTGTGTTGCTTGGCACTGGCTAGACTGCTGACATCCATTCTTGTTTCTTCGCTTTGTTGTATTTCAGTTTACTGTGAGCAGTTCTGATGACAATGCTTCCATGTTTGTTATAGTCCAGCACTGTACCCTAGTGGCACTGTACCCTAGTGACACTGTACCCTAGTGACACTGTACCCTAGTGGCACTGTACCCTAGTGGCACTGTACCCTAGTGGCACTGTACCCTAGTGGCACTGTACACTAGTGGCACTGTACACTAGTGGTTAGCATTCTGTAGCTCTCGAACTCATCTTCACTGACACTGGTATCCCAAAATTGAATTTTTCCATTCAAGTTCTTGTTCTTAATTTCTTCTCATTCTACGTAATTCATCGACAGAACAGATCGAACAATAATTTTCTAATTTTAAAATGCAATAACAAACAGATTACATTGAAACTGATAATTATAAGTTCCATTCCCACAATTCAAATCAATGCTAAATGCGGCGGCTATCATTTTAGTAAAAATATTTTTCCATGTTCTTTCATCAGAGCATGTTTTACTTTTTTGCTAATTTTCCTAGTAACACTACTAAACATAGCAAGTACTTATATTCGTTTCAAATTTCAATGTAATGATCTTTAATAATGGAATTTTGCACAAATTTATTTTGAAAAACGTACGAGCAATGTTTACATTTAAAGTATTAGCAAATATTGCCTGTTCACGCTCGTAAAAATGGAATAAACGAAGATTACAGTAATTAGTCTAGAAATATTGGAAAGGGAAAATTGAATATCAAATAGTAAATGTCGGATTTGCCCTCAGTATATACTGTAATTTTGGAAGAGCCAGCATTGCCGACGTAGTTTGCAGGGTATTCTGTGGTATTCCCTCGCGGGAATAGTAATACTTTACAATATTTTCCCGCGAAAATATGGATACTTTACAATATTCCCTGGTGGAAGTATGAATGGTTTATAATATTCCCTCGCAGAAATATGAATGTAGTTTACACGGTTCCCTCGCATAAACATGAATACTTTACAATATTCCCTCGTATAAATATGAATGTTTTACAATATTCCCCTCATAGACGTCTGAATACTTGACAATATTCTCTCGTGGAGAAGAATCAGATTACAGTAGTCCTAAAATGTCACACTTTTCAGCTTGATCGTTCAAGAACAAATTCCGTAATGCAGGGACCACGGAAAGTTAATTCAGGTGTTTTGAAAACGTAAAGTCGCTCATGTAACATCACAGAAATTATTTTATTAAAGTTAATTCAGGTGTTTTGAAAGCGTGAAGTCGCTCATGTACCATCACAGAAATTATTTTATTAAAGTTAATTCAGGTGTTTTGAAAACGTGAAGTCGCTCATGTACCATCACAGAAATTATTTTATTAAAGTTAATTCAGGTGTTTTGAAAACGTGAAGTCGCTCATGTACCATCACAGAAATTGTTCTTTTATTAAAGGTAATTCAGGTGTTTTAAAAACGTGAAGTCGCTCATGTACCATCACAGAAATTGTTATTTTATTCTTGTACTCGAGCTGTTGTGTTAAGTGACGACATTTTGATGGTCTCAGAGATTGTGTTCTTTGAGGCGTGATGCTCTGAAGATCATTCTTCCCTGTCACTGGTACTCCCATTAGTCATCATTACATGGAACAGTTAAAATATAACTAAAAATAATTAATCATACTGAGAAAGGTTAGTGAATTTATAAGTTGTATTCTAGAAGCCTACAGACGTTGTAACAGATGTATAATGAAAGGCATAAGAGGATACACCTAGTCACGTATAAGGTATAAGAGGATACACCTAGTCACGCATGAGGTATAAGAGGATACACCTAGTCACGTATAAGCTATAAGAGGATATACCTAGTCACGTATAAGGTATAAGAGGATACACCTAGTCACGCATGAGATATAAGAGGATACACCTAGTCACGTATCAGCTATAAGAGAATACACCTAGTCACGTATAAGCTATTAGAGGATACACCTAGTCACGTATAAGGCATAAGAGGATACACCTAGTCACGTATAAGGCATAAGAGGATACACCTAGTCACATAAATGAAAAAACGAATTTGAGGCAGTGTTGTGCCCTGTACGAGTACAGTAATCTATTAAAACGGCAAATTAATTCATTATGCACCATGTCACATCAAAATGATCTCGTGTTAACCTTCAGTAAAAACAACATGGATAATTTTAATCGCATTAACGTACGCATTCTGTGAGGCGGTGAGAAAAGATTGTTCATATTATACCCACGTTGGTTTATGTTTCCAGTTTTTTCTTAGCCATGGTAAACTAATTCATAAACTAGTTTGTAACTAGTTTAGTGATGGTAAACTAGTTCGTATCTAATAATCCAATTTACTGAAAGGAAGACTAAATAATGTATTAATCCCAACTCCGTTTTCATGTCAGATTTGGAATTTCAGATGTCAGCCTGCAACAGTCTGTCATTCTGCCCCTGTTCATTTAAACTGAAAATGAACATAAGCTTTTAAAGTTCCTCATATCAAATCATTAAACGTCAGCTTCCATGTAACAAGCAGTTAAACTTGAAATATTAATTATTTAAATATCTCTATTTAAAAGAAACAAGTTATCATTGCTCACCTGTTAATAGAAATGATTGGAAATTGCCAATAGAGAATAGTATTTCTTCTTCACTTGCTTCAGATCACGTCAGAATAAAGGACAATTCAAGACAACTGTTTGTCGCCCTCCTTCGTGTGTCTGAAAAAGTCAAGACAGTAATTCAAAATAACAAGCGTTCAGCATTTAAATTCATACATCCTGAAAATCCAAGCGATAGTTTTAGCATCAAGCATCGTCTCCAAATCACAGATCCTTCAGAGTTCAATTTTTGACACCTGATCATTATTTGTCTCCAAACAAATCAAAAAGCTAATTCATGTGAATCGAATATCATTGCCACTCACCAGATCACAAAAGAGAACAAGACTGCCATTCATCATTGCTACTCTCCATATCACAAGAGATATGGAGACTGCCATTCATTATTTCTCACGTTGAACGCGAGGCTGAGGAAGGTAGGCCTGAAGAAGAGATAATGAGGTACGCAAGCATGGGCCTCATTTGACTGCAAAAAATGGAGGTGGTCTCCAGAGCCCTCGTGGTCTGCATGCCAAGAACTCATAAGGGGTTCGGATTATCGACTCATGCAGGACTCTGACCTCATTATGCAGGAGTTGGGCGCAAAACAAATCCACCTTCTTCAGCCGAGCTCTCCAACACAAGTAGGTGGCTTCTTGCAAGAGAGAACATATTCTGGACTTAGGCTTGCAGACACAGAGGTACATAATTTGAACAGAAATATCCTTGAGGTTATTGCACAGATAGGCTTAGCTATAACAAAGGTCGTCAGTCTTGTCAGTTTGCTAAGTTACTCATGTCTGCAGTGTCGTGAAGCATCGATAACAAGCATTATGCATGACAAGCAATCACGATCAACTCCATGCCTCGTATTGCACTTAAAATATCACCAAGAAAAATCAATGATCTTAGTCCTGCAAGTCCGTTTTGATATGCGTCACATCATGAAACTACAGCTCAGCTTAAGAATGCCGACTCTATTCTCTTTTGGGTGGCGTCTCCAAATCTTGTAGGTTCCCATACCTTCATGTGAATGACATGGACTAATGCCACACTCACGAGATTGTCGAGTTTACCCCTGGAGCTAAGCCTAGATAACTGCCACGTAATGCCCCGAGTAAGATGACCGCATGAGACAAATGGCGCCTTTACAGTGGGCAAGAGGAGCCTTGTTGACCAATCGACGGATTACTCGACTTAATGACCGCATCTTATCTCCTGCATTACGACCTCCAACACGAGTAGAAACTTCAAAATGCCGCCTCTTACTGGCTCATAAGAGCACTACTTTTTTTCGGTCTTTTCGTTTGAATCTTTTCTTCTAGTACCCTCGTACCTTCTTTTATTTCTATTTTATTCTTCTCTTGCAGTGGACAAAGCGTGAAGAGTCAAAGCAATCTAACTAGTCTTCGATCACGTAAATGTTTATTTACTTGAAATTTCGTTTTCTCTTTTACAACTGCACCAACGTGTGAAACGAAGAGTTCATTCAGATCAATTTTGTGCTTCTGAAATGGGAAACACATCGTCTGAACACCTGGACAACCACAAGAACTACATTAGAACCACGATTTGTTCACTTGGAAAACCACAAACCGTTCACTTTATGGCGCGTACGGAAGGCTAGAAAATTAAAATACGATATTTCAAGCTGTTACATTAGAGAATATAGTTCATAATTTTAAGTTCTGATGCTAGAGGATGTAATTTCAAGTCCCACGCGACAGCTCCAGAATCAGGGGTCCAGGATGATGACTCAGAACTCACATGAGCACGTCGTCGGGGATGCAGACTCACTGAGTCAGGATTGTTATACATAAACTACAAGTCTATTGGAATACCCCAATCTTCACCGTTAGATTAATTTGCCCCTTAATCATACTTCTTTAATTTTTCTGACCCGAAGTTTTTTCGAATATTACGCAATTTTATTCGTTCATGAATTTCAAAATATAGCAGTACGCGTGTATGAACTCATGCTTCATTTTCTTTATTTAAATTGTTTATTGTTGAGGTACCATCCAAACCTAACTTGATCACAGTATCAAAAATGTTTTTTTTCTAGGATATGAGAGCGATAAAAGTTATTGAGGTTGTATGAAAGATGGGATGTACGTTCCCTACTGAAAGATTTTCTACACGAATAAAGAAATTTTTTGCTTAACAAATAACTGACGGTTTCCCCGCTATATTCCATACTAAATCAAGTGAATTTTCTTCAGGATTGTGCCCTTGACCGACAAGCATTTATTATTATCAATGCCCTCTATAAGAAAATTTTGCGAACCTACCAATATTGCAGTATTCCAGACCTTTTGAATGTATTATATAAAATAATTTAATGATTTAACGTATTTTATAGATTGAAATTTAAGACTGTTTTAACGGCAGTGCAGAAAAAGTGTGAAATAAGGAGACGAGCTCCGTGGAGTCACGAGGGAATTTATAGATCATAAAGTGATCGTGCTGAGCTCGATACTGAACACCTGTGCGCATTTTGCATCGAGCGCCGGTAATAAAATAACAAGATTCATGTCCTGTGGGCTGTAACAAGAAACAGTCTTCAAGACTCAACAATTATAACCTGAATTATAAGTTGAAATTGGAAACAATATGCCAAACAATTGACAATTTTCATTTCGTTTTGTAAAATCATGCCGAAAATTCAGATGAGTATATCGATAATTCCGATAAATGCAGTAATCACGCAATACATTGCCTATTTTCAGCCATGAAAATTCATGACATTTTACGGATTGCCAAAACTCTAGAAAGCGCCAGTTTATCTGTAAGAAATTTAGTCACAAATAGGGCTTATAGAAGAGTGAGTGATTAAATTATTGATGAGCCTCATGTTACAAGAAGAGACGTTATGAAATATGTAAGCACACCAAGCTCTTGTTCAGGGATTTCATGTTCCGAAGTGCAGGAGTTTGATGCAGCAGCATTTTTAGATAAATTAAAGCAAAAAGATTATCTAGCAAAGATTGGAGTATTTTTTTTAAATTTAGGATTAGGTAAACCTTTCGAAAGGTGCAGCTGCGAATTTGAAAAATAACTGTTTGAAGAGTTGAATTCTGATATCCGAGACCAGTTATCAGCAGAAACTGAAACTGACATCTGACTCAGTATAATCTTAGGTCTACTATCCAAGAACAAAAGAAGTCCAAGCCCTACATCCTCAATAAGTACAGTTGGGAGACAAGACGCAATACACCGCCACTTTAATTTATGATCCATGAAGCAAATCAGAGACTTTCGAACGATGTGCACAACAACAAAAAATTTTTACCCTTCTGAGTCGGCATTAGCGTCATTAATTTAGAGGTAAAATAATAAAATTTTCTGCTTCATGACACGTGTAAAAATAAGTCTAATAAGTGTGTGGCCTAGCAGAAGTGATAATCTACTCATTGTCGGTTTGATTTACATCAGTACTGTTCTGGGACAAACAGCCCGTTTGACTTTATAACATGTTTATGGGACATACATACATATATGTCCCAGATGACTCGAAAGAGTTAACTGATTTGATCCCATTATTGTGAAGGAAGAGAAGCGAAAACTCCACCACAGCGCCCTGATGAGAATAGAATATAGCAATAGAAACGAGTCTTTTGGCCCATTCTTGGGTTGATACTCAAGCCCCATGCCGTAGAGTGAGGAATTTGAGTGATCACACGCCAGACTTCGACGCATGAATCAAGTGTTGTCTCTTCTACACTACATTAAGAACTGTGACTACACTTGCTTTTCTTGTAATGTATTTTAAATTTTAAACTCCAATATATTCATATCTAGTAAATGAATCGTGTAGACAAAATTTGAAATGGGATTTTGGTGAATTTTTTCTTCATATTCATGAAGAAAAATGATTCAGGGAATGATTCAGGTTTTTCTCAGTTTGGAATCGCTTATGTAGAACGATTATTAAAAAATTGCGTTTGAATCTGAAATACAAAATAGAACAGAACACTTGAAAACAAACCTAACCATGCACTCTCAGAAATGGGAGATTTTTAATTTTTCAATTACCGATTTCTTAGTGATGAAGTATTAAAACCACGAGTAACAGATTGATCAGTCAAGCACACAAAAACAATGATAAGAATTCAGCATCAAAGTTACCCGACATAGTTGATTTGTTAGTTTAAATATCATAGTTTCTGAACAATGTTGCTTAATGTTAACTCCAAATGCCATAACCACACGTGAGTTATTATAAATTTTAGTACTGTACAACATTTAGAGCATTTGTACACCAAGCAATTAACGTAGCACGGATTTAGAGCACACTTTCACTCGACAGTTAGGTAATCATACTGTCATGACGGATATTATAGGTACCTTTAGTGCGGCTCATATCTACTCTCATTAAATGTTAAGCTAACAAGCTTCAAGTGATGATTTCGTGGTTTTAAAAACGATGTTAGCATTAACTATTCAGCATCTTATTTAAACAGTATAAATAAAAGGAGGAAAGTAGAATCAACGTAGAATCGTTCCAGAAATTTGGCGCTGGCATATTTCAGAAATGCTGCCGGAATAGCGAAATTGAAAAAGTTATGTGACGTCAGGTTGCACGCACCTGTACAACAGGCAAAAAATAACTGTAATGTTGCCATGCAGGACAACTTGGAACGTCCAAAATATTGAACTGGGTC
Organism: Trinorchestia longiramus; assembly: GCA_006783055.1. Taxonomy (NCBI): domain Eukaryota; kingdom Metazoa; phylum Arthropoda; class Malacostraca; order Amphipoda; family Talitridae; genus Trinorchestia; species Trinorchestia longiramus. Next base: position 42,826 of record VCRD01003456.1, read on the forward strand.
CCCGCATTTGAGGAATGCTGCCAGGCTGAAAGCACTGACTCAGTAAAGGCTGTAATTAGAGGAAGCAACGACAGTGAGACCGAGTAACCCAGAGGCAAGCACTACGAGAATTAGTTAAGGGAATTTATTTACTGATAACACTCACGCAATGTAGTGTAAAGAAGATCAGCTGCGCCATGCACAGAAAATGAGGAGTGAATCCAAACACACCACGCCAACGAAACGAACAGCTATTTTCTACTATATTTTCTATTATATTATTATATTATTGTGTGAACTATTTTCACACAAATTATATACCCTTGAAAAGTTTTTTACGTTGTGTTTTTGTGTGCCGTCTACCTGCATGTGAATGCTGTTGATTATTTTATTTTCAATAATTGATTCGTTAACTGTGCAGCAAAAAGTGAACGTTTACGAGTGCATCTACAAGGTGCGGCAACATAGCTTCCTTTTTTTGAAAGGAACTTTCTTTAAGAAAAGGAAGTTACGTTGCTGCCACCTGTACCAAGATTTCTTAGCAACAAAAAACAATGCTAGCGAATTATACTGGAACTTAGTCTTGTACCGGGAACTAAAGTCTGCGAGTCATCATTTAAATACTCTAATGTAGCACAATCGTCTAGCTCAGTGCAGTGTTATGATATTTTCATTCGGTTTTATACAATATTTTGAGAAATTGATTCTATACAACTACTTCATAGCACGTTACCAACAGAACAGCTTGAAAAATTTATGACTAAAGAAATGAACGGAAACATGAGGTAAAATAGATAGAAAATCCTACGGAGAGACAAAAATCCTGACGCTGCAATGATGTAGGTACTTGCTCAGAGGTTGATCATATTGACCGATGAATTTCGTAGTAGGGATTACTTCGTACCTGTTCTACATTATTAGAATTATTACAATACTAAAGTCAAGCTAGTAACATTGATACAAAACCCGAACTTTGAGTTGAATGTACGCGACATTTCTTCAGCACAATCTAGTACATCAGCAGCATAATTAGATAACATCAGCAGCACAATCAAGTACATCAGCAGCACAATCTAGTACATCAGCAGCATAATTAGATAACATCAGCAGCATACTTGCACTAGATCAACAGCATAATTCACTTCACAAGCTGGTGCCTGATCATGTTTTACTCTCATTTCACAATATTTTTCATGTATGAAACTAAACTAATCCTGTCCGTACGGAGAGATGATGAAAAATAACCAGTTGGTTGATTAAAAATCCTCTTAGAATAACTTCCAATTCCTAAAAGTTTCTCCGTGTAAAAATTGTCAGAAAGTTTTTGTAAGTTGATACAAAAATAAAACAATTATAACAATACTAATTTATGAACTGTGGATCGTAAAAATTCAAATACTACACACAATAAAATTATTTGAGCACTTGAAAATTCCGAACACAATATTCTACCATTAAGTTGTCTGTTACGTGGTCGACACGATACGGTTGCATGTACCATAGATTGAGATAAGGTGCATTGATTTAAAGGCAGAACTGCCTTGCTATTCAGCTCTTATTATATTAATCTATGAACTTTATGCAACCGAGAACCGCAACCAAACTGTCAAGGTTGTGATCTTCAAGATGGCCTGCATAGTTACACAACACAAGACTTCATGTGTAGTCAGACGATACAACACAAAACTGCCTGCGTGTCACAACACACAAAGGGCAAGGGTGGGGCAGCACAACACAAGAGTGAGTGCAGGGCGTGTCTGAAGTGCTGCACGGACGACACACCGTCACGACACACCGTCACGACACACAGTCACGACACACCGTCATGACACACCGTCACGACACACAACACCTTTTACGTAAGAGCTTCAGTGTGACCACTTAATGCATCAGAGGAGGGAAGCGTCCTCTGCCCGACACGCAAATTACACGGGCGCAAATTTAACGTGGGCGTGACGTGTGGACTTGCTCTGTACTTGCTGCAATTGTCAATTTGCTGCGAACTTGCTTTAATTACTAGCATAGTCCGACACGCGATAGTTTGAAGAACGCCTGAGTAGTACGATACTTTGAATGACGACGAAAAGGCACAATAAATTAGCATGGATTGAGTGAAATTATTGTAAAATTCTGACAAACACCATTGCACTTCTGAATGAGGAACCCGGTGTATCTGTAAGGCGTTAACTCACCTAGTTCAGTACGATGAGTAAAATGGTTTCAGTGTGTATCGACCACAGATTGACAACTTCATTAAGCTGTGGAATTTTCAAGTCACAAGCTTCATCACAATTGATCAAGCATTGCATTAGATTTCTAAACCGATCGGCAACTTGATGTATCAACAGACGTGCCACCTCACAAGCTTCAAGAACACTGGTCAACCATCAAATTATTGTTCATTGTCCATATCCCCAGATCGGTAACTTGATGTGCCTGGTTGCATTCCTGGTGCCCCACAACTTCCGAGCGTCTGGAGTGTTGATGAGGAGCAGCCTGGCAGGGGCGATGGTTCTGTTCAGCGCGTGGGCGAGCGTGAAGCTGTGCGCGCTGGACATGCTGCTGTGGTACGTGTCGTTAACTGCAGTCAACCTCGTACACGCCTGCAGGCTCGGCTACGTCCTCTGGCCAGCCAGAATCACCCCTGAGCTAACAGACGTCTACGACAAGCTCTTCAGGCCTCTCAAGGTAACTTGAAACTCATTAATTTTCTCCAATTTTTCATTTTCTCCATTTTCACTCACATTTTCTCCAAGGAAGTATAAATCTGGATGTGCGTCAATGTCGGTGTAGACACGCATCTTCATACATTAAACAATTTAAACGTAGCAAATCCACTTCCATTAAGTGACAAATTCCTCATCCAGGAATGAGATTTCTCGATAATAAAGTATTATATAAACTATTTTCGAAAAGCCGTTTTTTCGAAGGAAGATTTCAGGCATCGTCCGTACAGTAGAGAAGACGAATGAGCTTCTTATCAGGCCTCACATTCCTACGCCAGGCTTCGTACACTACATTTGTGCGCAAGACTTCACATTCGTACGCTTCGCACTCGTACGCTTCACATTCGTACGCTTTACATTCGTCCGCTTCACATTTGTACGCTTTGATTTGTACGCATCCCATTCGTACGCTTCACATTCCTATACCAGGCTTCGTACACTACATTTTTGCGCTAGACTTCACATTCGTACGCTTCACATTCGTACGCTTCACATTCGTACGCATCGCACTCGTACGCTTCACATTTATACGCTTTGTATTCGTACGCTTCACATTCGTACGCTTCACATTGGTACGCTTCACATTGGTACGCTTCACATTGGTGTGCCAGGTGCCGCGGGTGCCGTTCATGCAGCTGGCACGGGAAGGCAGAATCGAGATGTTGCCTGCAGGTCACATCTATGCTGAGGAAGACATAACTACTGCTGCCACTCGCCTCTCTCTGCTGCTGTCCGGCAGGTGGGTGTGGTGGTGGTGGTGGTTGTTGTGGTTGTGGTGGTGGTGGTGGTGGTGGTGTTGGTGTTGGTGCCT
>VCRD01003456.1:46409-61097 GCA_006783055.1 Trinorchestia longiramus
CCTGCTGTCCGGCAGGTGGTGTGGTGTTGGTGGTGGTGGTGGTGCAGGTGCCTGCTGTCCGGCAGGTGGTGTGGTTGTGGTGGTGGTGCAGGTACCTGCTGTCAGGCAGGTGGTGTTGTGGTGGTGGTACCCTGCAGTAGTGGTGTTGCTGGTGTTGGTCTGAGGTGCTGGATTGGTATTGAGCTGTGTAATGCTGCTGGGATTTGTGTTATGATCTTAGAATTGAGTGTATTGATATCTGACTGGTGAACTGGAATTGAGTTGTGTACTGTCGCTAGGTTAGTGTAATTGTGTGAAGCTGACATATTACCCAAATGTTCTGTTATTATAATGGTGTACTGGTAATGGGCTGGTATACAGGTATTTGACAGGTATACTGGATTTGGACTGGTGTAATAATGTAAATTTGGAGTTGGTGCATTAGCATTGGTTGGTGTGCTGGTATTTGACTGGTATAGTGGTGTGGGGCTGGTGTAATTATGTAAATCTAGTGTTAGTGCACTGGTTTAAAGGCTTGTGTTTTAGTGTCGGTGGCCGTCATGCAGTTAATGGTCGTACAGTTGTCACAAATCTCCCTAGAACTGACGTCCTGACCAATACTGCTGACCGTGCTGACACTACTGTGGACTAGAGTTGCTGACATGAATGCTGACAGTAACTCATGGATGGCAATTACGATACAGGCTGTCGACTTGAAGAGATATTGAATGATTTTCATACTAAAAATTCAATGGTTTAATATGGGTAAAGTCCAACTAGAAACATCATCGTTACTGGAAGAAAATGCAATTATTTAAGTCTACCTCCTAAGCCGTATCTGGATGAAGTGAAATGGCCTTCAAGCTATGAAGATAATCACTACCCGTGAACTACTGGCTAGACGCTCGACTATCAATGCTTTTACTGCAAAATTTTCCACTACAGCAAATTCTAAAGTTTCTTTCCGTAGTACGCCGCGTACTACCACCGAAAGAAATCTTTCCGGGTCAATAATTTTTGGAAATACTGTTTTTGTCGGTATCAACAAAATAATTTTTTCTTTAACCGTGGAACGACAGATAAAAATAAGCAGCATCGGAGACTAGGTGGGGCTATGAGGCCCAGCCACTTTTAAATTATTTTATGACCAATTATTTTATTGAATTATGCCTTTTATCAAAGTCATAAAGTTTCATTCTCTAAAAATTATTTTATAACAATTTTCGGGCTTGTTAATTTTAACACAGGGCCTCTCATGCCCATTCTGTCGTTCCTGGGTTAAATTCGATAATTCCAAAAATAGTTCCAAATAACGAAAATTAAGTTGTCCTATAAATTGTACGATTGAGGCTGCATTTTCGAGACATGTCTGTGAAATATTTGACACAATTTTCTGAATTACGGCTTTTCACTTTACGTCATTTCACAACTGGCGTTCTGTTTGTAAAAACTCAGCGTAGTTTGTGAAAGCAGCGTAACACGAGACCTCAATTCCCTTCAGACTGAGTGTGAGCTGCGATTCCACACACCTGCATTACATCTTCCCCAACCAGTTCGTGGACAGCCCTGAGTGGGAGACAAACCGCCATGTCGAGCATCCCACAGAACTATTTCAGGTGAGTATGTGACTCACATCATACAATTATTTCTCACCAGCAGCATTGGAATTGTGACTCACCTCATGCAATTATTTCTCACCACCAGCATTGGAATTGTGACTCACCTCATGCAATTATTTCTCACCACCAGCATTGGAATTGTGACTCACCTCATGCAATTATTTCTCACCAGCAGCAGTGGAATTGTGACTCACCTCATGCAATTATTTCTCACCAGCAGCAGTGGAATTGTGACTCACCTCATGCAATTATTTCTCACCAGCAGCATTAGAATTGTGACTCACCTCATGCAATTATTTCTCACCAGCAGCAGCATCGGCGGGAGATTTTCCCTCAAATTTAGGGAGAAAATAACGTTTTGAGAATAGATTGTGATCCGATGGAGGCAGGGACATTATCAGTAGATTTGGACATGAGTAGAGGCAAGTTCTGTGATAAGAAAGCTGCATTAATTTGAATGAACAAAGAATGTAAAGGAGTGAACAGCAAATTAAATCATTTAATACCAAGGAAATATGTTCTTTAAAAGCAGTTTTTTCGGGTAAGATTTTTTATAACAAGATCTGAACAGTTGAAGGAACCAACGGTTAGTGGAGGCTACACGTTGTCGTACCTCGAGTACGACGATAACTCACAATTTAAAATTCTACTTGAAGATCTATCTCATATTTATTTGCACAAAAAATGACAGCTCAACGTATCGCACATTTGAGCAATGAATACTATGCGTTTTTTCGTTGAACTTGATTTCTAACATTGTTAATGAAGGAAAAACATGTTAGCGACCTAAATAAGGCATTATTCAAAGCAGAACTGCCCCAACTTAATGTGTGAACCTCTAGAGTGAGCTATTGCATGAACACACCCACAAGAAAGTCGTGAAAAGTCCAGAGTCATCATATCGTGTCACGAAAAGTTGGGGGTTCGTGGAGGCCTCAGATATCCATAGGGGGTTCGTGAAAGCCTCAGACATCCATAGGGGGTTCGTGGAGACCTCAGACATCCATAGGGGGTCGTGGGTGTTCAAGTTAGGGCCTCTTTAAATTGAAGGCCATGCATTATATTTCATTGGGTCTGATGCTTTGTTTTCACGTGTGCTGCGTCAGGTGACAGTGGTCAGTGACGAGGCTAGCGTGCTGCTTGTGTGGCCACGGGAGAAGTTGCTCGCGCTGCTCCACACCAACGACAGCCTCAGCTCAGTCATCCTCAATCTCGTCGGTCAGAAACTCTTGCAATACTTTCATTCTCAGTCACTTAGTCGGGATTAAAGGCTTGGCACCTTGTCTTGTTACATTATATTTTCACTCTAAGTTACTAAGTCGTGATTAAAGGATTGGTATTTCATTCTCAGTCATTCAGTCGGGATTAAAAGCTTGGCATTTAGTCTTATTATAGTGCGTGATGAAGACCTTAGTCTTTATTACTTCTGTTATACTCTTATACTTAATGGCTTAATGACGTATTGAGTGATTAAGACCCTAGCCTTTATCGCTTTTGTTATACGTGATGTTTAAAGGTCTAAATTATTTCTAAATGAAAGTTCCATTGGGAAATTCACGATGTGTAAGTGAATTTTTTTACTTTTATCTTAAATATTCCCAAAAGACGTATTGGAAAGCCCATCGAAATTATCGAAAATATAGCAGACTTATGTCTTCATTGATATTATTTTGCAACGGATACAGAACAATTTGTTGAGACATGCTGCTACAGTATTTAAGATTCCTCAAGACAAGAAAATCAGCAAAGATCAAAAGGAACACCGTGGTCCGTGTTGAGTTATATTAACGGACTCTGAGCGGGATCATACATCGCTGTGTAAACGCCGACTGCCACGTTCTCAAGTGCACTGAAATGCGCTTTAACCTTTTCCTCCTTGCATTAGATTGCATGATAATTTTGTTCGCACGATGAAGCTTTCTGCAAGGCAGCCAGCGGCCGATAAATCACTCCAATAGCACCGGCGACGGTGATTCTTCCTAAGCGTAGTGAGCTATTGCTGTAAAAGAGCCCTGCTTGTGAGGGAATAGTGTTGCTGCCGTGACTTGTTCCAAGGCTTCTTCTGATAATGTGGATCACGAAGCTGTTTTTACTCAGTCAAATGAACTGAAGAAAACGCAGGCATGAAGATGAAGCGAATACAAGAGTATATGCCAGCCACGAAGTTGCTTCTATTCCGTCAAATGAATAGAAAAACATACAGGCATGAACATGAAGCAAGTATACGAGTATATGCCAGCGATGTTGCAGTGTAGCGAATGTTTCATTGCGCTGTGCAAAATCTATCTAAACAAAACTGATCACGCATGTGTGATCGAGTTAACAATTATCACCATATTTTTCGGCATTTGGTACTACTGATGTTCACCAATAAGCTCATAAGTCAGTAAAGTATGTATACTCTTGCAGACCTCACATGTTAATAGTATGTTGACACGAATTGTTTTTTTTAGTTTTGAGATTGATGAAATTTTGATAACATTCAGATTCTATTTCTGAGCCTAGGAATTTAATCATAAACTCATTCATAACAAACACCATAACATTCTGTATCAAGCGTAAAAGAGTTTGAATGAGCAAGAAACGGAATTTTTGCTGGTAAAAAGTTTCGATGACTCAATAAAATGTCAACAGAAGATAATTTTGTAACTTAAATATGGATACTATTTACCGTAGACATTAGTGCGCAGCATATCCTGACAACTTCAACAATTTATCAGTATTTCTCTAAATTTCTTTTTTCAGTTACTGTAGCAGTGATGCGCTTCGTTAAAAATAAACACAAAAGTATAAACTTGAGCTCTGAAAAGAAAGTGAGACCCAATTAAAGTCATCAACTTCACAATCCTGAAAAATGAGGGCAAAGTACAGCGAGGTAAGGTCCACCTACCTAGTTGACCTCCACTTTGCCCTTTCATTTAGAACTCAATTTTTTTGTCAAAATGTAATGGGCTTAGTCCATTATATTTCACCGGACATCTCTAGCTTATCTACTTATCCACTTATCCAACTTAAATACTTAACAACTTATCCACTTATCCAACTTATCCACATTATACATCACTGGACATCCACAACTCATCCCCTTATGACTTGATGCAATAAAATTCCCATTAAATTTTATAGGAATACTTTAAAGAAATAGAGCTACGGGCACTACGACCACTGTAGCCGCTAGATTCGCGATATCTTATATAGGAATATTGTAGATCACTTGGCAACAATAATAACATGGGCTCTAAAAAAGTTTTGAGAAATCTTTAAGGGATTCATAGCATAACAACACATCACAGTGTTTTCCTGACATCTGGTACTGAAATAGAGCATTCATCAATTGATGAATGGAGCGCGTGAAATGAATTTCTAGGCTACAATTAAGAAAAACTTTGGCATTCGCTGAAACGAAGATGTTATTTTTAGGGATTCTTGATTCTTGAATGGGATATTTTCTAGTTGGCGTGCACATGAGCTCGTTGTGCCTTCGTACTATAGACATGGCATTCAATTCAAGAACGAAATCATGAACTCCAGAGCGTGGAACCATAAATTTAACTGTCTTGCGTCAATAAGCAGCGATGCTGTACAATAAAACACAGCAAATGCAAGTGCAGCGCCCGTAACGCTTCCTGTTAACAGGTCGGGACATCACTACGAAGCTGTACTCGCTAACAGAGCAACAGGAACAGCAGCGCAGCAACAGCACCTCAATGCTCATGCCGGGGGACAGAGTGAGGCCCCTGTTGCGGGGTATGGCATCGGGTTCTGGGGCCTATGGGCGGGTGAGCCGCCCTTCATTCTGCCACTCCAACCAAACAGATCCTCGACTCACCAGACAGATACTCGACTCACTGCCAGGTAAGCCTTGCTGGCTGCAAACGTATAGCTGTTTTCCACTCAAAGTATCTGCAAGAAAGCGTGACATTCTGGAAAGTGTCGCTGATTTTCCAGGGTCGAAGCTCAAGCGTGGCGCACTTTCCATAAATACTGCATAGCATTAAAAACAGATATTAAACTTTATGTCGAGCAAAATAAACATAATTAAAATCCCGTACGTACACAATTTCAAACACACATCATCCACTAGCGTGTAGTACTCGTAAACATCAACACGACAGGTAGTTCTATTTATCCTAAGTGCCAGCCTATTTTACATACAGGCCGTCCCAAAAAAAATTTCTCACCCTTTGACTGCCCATTGCTCACATTTTTTGTTCAATTTATTTGTTTATTGACATAGATACAAGCCTAGTGAGTTAAATTAGAGAAAATAACATTGAATCTAAGAAAATTTTCATAAACACATTCATTGCAGTATGACCCACCGGTGGGTCACTCAGGTTAGGTTCTGTAATTTTTTCAAAGCTTTCTAGTGACTGTGTGTACAAAGTAAAGATTTTCACCGGCTAGGCAACCGCAATGAATGTGTTAAACGAGAACTTGAATGTTCCTCCCCAAGTCTAATCTCCTCCTAGAAATAGGCAGTCTAAGACTGAATACATTTTTTGGAACACCCTGTATATATCAATTAGTGTAAAAGTTAAACGTTCTGCAAAACTGAACATGGATCCTTGCTCGCATTCAAATACGTCGACATAAGCATTGGTTTTCGTAATATACTGTATTACGGAGACCTCAAATGACCTGTACTTTTAAAAATAGGGCTTTCTTCACATGGTTCACTAAAACAACTTGCACCTCAAATAATAACGAAATAGGTACAAGAATTCTTCACGCATGAAGCTATTACATAATGTGTACGCAGGTTCTTCAGAAAAGTGCAGCAGTAGCAACGTGAGAACAGCAGGTAGCAACGTCAAGAAAGAGACCTCGTCGGACGCTGGAGGATGCAATGCTGTGAGAGAAACCTTGGGTGCTCTTTCCCACACGTCCCCTGATCTCCTCGACCAAACCACTCCTTCTGTGATAAATGGTGCCAACCATGAGGTCCAAAGTAGTAGAGATGATACGCAAACACCACACTCTCGTCATAGTGACGGCGAAGAGCTAGCCAGTACAGGCAGGGGATCCAACACTGAAGGAAAGGAACTGAGTACTGGGATTGCCCACAATGACGGCGTTATGAGGTTGGTGCCCTATCAGAGTTCTACTCATTTCAGTTCTCCCTCTGCTTCTTCTTCATCGCACAAACATGTCAAGACGGATTTGCTTCACGATTCGTATTCGCCCTCATCTTCTTTGTTAAGCGACCCAGCTTTAGTTGAAACCGCCGTATGATTCTTCTACTTTGCGCCAAAGCTTAAAAGCTTTCTATTGGGATGCAACTTACCCTTTTTTGGTTGCTGCTTCATTTTGCCTACGCAACTGAAGTAATTATGTACAAACTCGTGCATTTTCTTCGTCACGAGCTTTAAGTTGCATGCTTTGGACGCTCAGACGATGGGTTTCCTTGGTGCCTGCGTGAGGGAACTGGACAACCACAAAGATGCATGAAACAAGGTGAGGGTTGTTGAACTTGCTGTACAGGTGGCCTTAGTTCACTGTACTTGTGCATAACAATGTTTCACTTATCATTACAAGCTTAACACGCTTTGCTTTTTATCATGCAGTCTAAATAGTTCATGAGCAAACGCTGAAGGTGTTTAGATTTCAAAAATTTAGTAGTTTTTGAAGCAATTTTACACTATTCGGAAAAACTACCTTTCATATGTTGCACTTGTTGTTTTTGGTTAATTTTTTCTTTAACATCAATGGAGAATATTATGAATGAAAACGTAATATTAACATTGATGGAAACAGCATTCCTATTATCCTTACTTCTGCTTTTGATTACCTTCATTAGAATGAAAACGATTGTACAAGGGAAAATTCGCTTACCTACTAAATTACAATTGCATTGTACAGAAATACATGATCGTTTATAAGCACTTTGTCACACCTTCGCGGTCCAAACGCAACTATAAAAATCAAAAAAGGTGCAACGTTGATGTTTTTACAAAAAATTATGCATAAACTTGTGTTTTGCAAGCAGTGATGATGCAGTGCAGAGATTACTAAAATAATACAGCGGATATAAAGCAACCAAATATTTGCTAATTTCTACTGCCTGAGGTCAGTCAACAGTTTAGTGTTTGATTGCAATCTTCCTTGTAGAAGACGCAGTATATATTTCCTTGATGGTTTAACACACTTCAATAATGGACTGTATTAAAACTAACCAATATTAACTATTTGACACTTTCTGGCGTTTTATGGGTAATTTGAGCATATGCATCATTTTACCGTGCATACAATAAAAGGTACGAGGAATACATCACGGTTGCGAACAAATGAGTTACGTTTCATATCTTGCAAAGTATGTACTCAGGACTGTAGACCAGCTGATACGCGTCACTTGTTTTAGAATAAATTACATTTATTTTGCAATCAAGTTACTGGTAGAAAGAGGTAAAGAGTTCGATTAACTTACTCCTTCGTACCAAACTGGTCTCTAAAATATAATAAATCCTTTCGACGTTTATCAGTACCAAAAAGTTACTGCAAATAAAGAAATAAATTGAACATTCGGTTTCATTAGTATATTTCTAACATGCATGATCATTTCTGATCGTAATCCGGCTGTAATAACGATTAATGTAACGCTGATTATGATTAATTTCAACCCATTGACTCGCACCCTTACAGTCCGAAAGACGTCATGTAAAAATATGAAAAATGCCCGATTAATTATCTTCCAATCATGCGAAAATCATTGACCATTCACATCATTATTGCTGATAAAGTAATAAGACTCATATCATGATATGAGAGTATTAGTATCAAGACAATTATAATTGTCGACACATGAGACTCATACCACCATAATATTTGTAATACGTACGAGACCATCCTAACCTCAATATGCACTACCAGCGTTATCATTTTATTAATTATAAATTCCAGAAATTCCGTACTAAAATCATAACCTAATTCATGTCCCACACCTGATAACTAATTTCTATTGCTTTACTCGTAGGTACCGCGACCTTGTCCAGAAGCTCGAGTAATCATCCACTAGCGGACGAGCTACCGATGGTTTCAGAGTGAAGACCGTTGACGAAGACGTTATAGTGGCCAAGCTTAGCGTGTTGTGGGCTTTATCTCAAGTCTCTGTCACCCCATGGACTTGTCAAGGAAAAATAAGGCCAAGTGCACCACTGCAAAAGGAGGAGGGAAAACCGAAGAAAAAAAGTCACGTAAATTCAAATCCGGTCACGTGATTCGCTTGAATTCCAAGTCGTTGCGGTGGCTGGTATGGGATCACCGTCATCGTGATTCTCATTGTAAGCCAAGGCGTTAATGGGAACAGATCATGTAGAGTTCATTTTTGTACCCAGGAAAATTTACTAGAGAGTTAAAATGTGGACAAGGACGGCTGTCGTTTCAAGGAGCACTTATTTTTTTTCAGGTAGGCGAGCATTCAAAAAAGGAAGTTATGTTGCCGCACACATGTAGTTCAGCATCAATTAAGGAGGTAGGTGCGCAGAGAACAAAAACAGCTACAGTACTCGTACTGTTCAAACACTTTGTCATCCACGAGTGTGCATGAATAATCCCGTGCAAATTAACGGTTATATTTTACATCAATTTATCTGAAGAGATACATCTTTTAATGCATAAAATGACCCAGTGAGAATTAAAAAATGTGGCATAAGTTTAGGTACGATACTTTTTTCAAGTTTCTGGGGTGAGAGGATTAGTTTTTCTCCGTTGTCATCCAAATTTTTTTAGCGTTTCATGGTGATTCTGAAATATGCATAATCCGAATGATTATAATGAACTCCTTCACCGTAACAGGCACAGAAGACATCGTGACCGACCAAATATAATAAAAATGACAGTACGTCATTCATGGAAATGCTTAGTGTCTCAGATATTAAGACAACGCAAAATTTTAATGGTAAAATTCTTTACTGGACGACCATAAGTAAAAGCCCCAGACAATGGTTAAAGTAGGATCATGGTCACACAAGTAAGACGTCACTAAATGAATTTCGACACAAAACCTTGTAAATTTTCAGAACAGGAATCCTGTGGGCAGATACAATAACTGGAAAGTACAGGACCAATTGTAACACAACTCAATGAGTATTTGCCGGCGTAGTTGTAGCGTTAGACGAGTCTATTTGATGTTGAAAAGCTATGCTTTAGCGAGGTCTTCTGGGCACCCACGAGACTCTGCAAGTTGTCCACTGTTAAAGGAGTAGTTTCAACTAAATTTTGCACAAACATTCAACTTTAATACCTCTCCCCACAAAATGGAGGCTCCTCAGTAAGAAGAGAGGTTCTTCCAAAGGAAATTCCCAATTCTTCGTTCGTATCCTTGACGTCAGCTTTCAGAAACGGCATCCCTCGATGTATTTAAAAGATCACCAAGTCTTTACTATGATATTGAACTGTCGCTCGTTGACCGCACTTTCCAATGCGTTTATCAGGTATTCCATTTTCACCTATTATTTAGAACAAGCCAGAAAAATCTTTTGTTTAGCTGTGGTAAATTTTCTCTGCCGTAGAAAGAGTAATTTTCAGACTTTTAGTTTCGCGAATTGGCATAGTTAATACACACATGGAGTATAAATTCTGCCAACCTGGCCATAAAATTCAGTCTACTTTACAATTATTCCAAGACTCAAGCGCGACTACAGCAGCGAATTACAACACTTGATGCTCACTAAAAGAACTTACAAATCATAAGGCAAACCGTTTTGTTGACATAACAAAGATATACAAACAGGGATTTTTATTTCAAATAACAAAATTAGTTTGAAAGAAAATTGTATAATGCATTGTTATCCAAAACATTGCACTAATTTAACTCTAACTCAAAGCCTCAGACAAAGTAATAGAAAGGTCTTATTACCTGTTAATGAGAAACTGAGGACTGAGTAATAAAATGCTATAACTTAATATGCCTCTTCTAACATACGTATTCCAAAAAGACATACACTTAACTATGCACTTAACATGCATGATCAGCTTGGTCGACTGGTGAGCGAATCTGCTTGCGAGCAGAAAGACCCGGGTTCGAATCCCGCTGCCGACATGGTTGACGCGGCTAGAAATACGGCATGGGACTTGGGTAAAACAACCGAATAAGTATCGAAGTAATTATCCGACTCAAGAATGGGCCAGAAGGTTCGTTCCTATAGCCTCATTCTATTCTATTCTATTCTCTTTTTTTGCATAATTTGGGTTTGGTGAGTAGAAAGCGTTCTTCACATTTAACTCGGATGTTCTTGCTGGAAGGTTCTTGTATTTTCATCACGAAATTATCTTACGGATTTCAACCGATACAAAAATTCATCCTCGCTCTAAAAATTGTTGAAGCAACACGACATAAAGTGAATAATAAAATGAGGGCATTAATAACTCCAGGGGCCTCTTCGTTGTACAGGGTGCGGCAACATAACTTCCATTTTTTCAATGTAAAGCGCGTTGAAAAAAAGAAAGTTACGTTGCCGCACCTTGCAGTTAACGAGTACTCCAGTTACATTATTTGGTTGGCTTCCGATCATCTAAGTACATTACATTGGAGCGAGTTAAAATAAAGAAATTTGTATCGCTCGTTGAAATGAAAACTGATTTGTGTCGCTCCGTTTTTTGGCCAATCAATTTTCTAGACTTGGCAAAGCTTTAGGCTGCGAAGGCTGTAAATGCAGCTATCCTGACAGTGCTGGGTGCAGATGCTAGAGCCCATCAGTTAAGTAGCATGGAGACCGAGGGCGTTAAATAAAAATAGCAATCATTTCCATGAGAGATGCGAGACTTTCATTTCTCAGAGCAGATGCACTGGGTAGTTGCAGTGATCGTGATATACATGTCCATATTTTAAATCGTAGATACATGAAATAAATACAACACTAAAGGCAATTTGCAATGTTTCGTGAAGTTAATGTTGAAGCTTACGCATACTGGAATGTCCTTCGTTCTTTTAGAGGACGAATAAGCTAACACCTCAGCTAGTGGTGCAGTTCTGGCAGGCGGAGTGGCATTGATACATAATATCTCTTACAGCAAATGCTCTGGACCTCGTACGAAAGAAAACTTACCAAGCGACAGAACAACACGAACAGCGAAAATACCGGAGTACGGCGAATCAGGTACCTGTGCAGCAAATACTCATCTATTGGAGGAGTATTTAATGGCAAAGTAACAGATACTCACCTATTGGACAGATGGCGAAATTATTTACGTTTTTAAATTTCCTTCCTTCCTCCTGCCCACTACGAGAGAGAAACGAACTTGAAAAACAAAACATGAGAGGCAACGCAACAGACCAACGGCCGCAAAAGTTTCGTTCGCGAAGAAATGCTCGGTAGACAGCCTTTAATTTTCAGTGTCTTACTTAGTAATGATAAGGTGTTTGCAATTTTGTACCTACCCACATCACGTATAATGTGGATGTGCTGTTACAATACTTTGTAGTCTCAAATATGCGTAGAATATTACTACACTAAGCAACTGGAGCCATCGTTTATACGTACATAGCATCGGAGATTGGCCCTATATTCGAATGTGAATAATATTAGCAATTATCTCTTTTAGTCGTAATGGCTGGTCAAATAATATTTATTACCTTATCCTTTCATGCTTAGCCTTTATATGGAATATTAAACATCCTGAGTAGAGAGAGAGTGTTGTAGGATAAGGTAGGATAAATCGAGACTCCACTCACCAGTGATGCGACCACGGCTGCTAATGCATTTCTCCGCATTTATTTTCAAGATTTATTTATCGCATTTATTAATTTCTTCGCATTTATTTATTTATTTATTCATTCGTGATTCCAGATAGCTGGTCTATGTTTGCACATATTAGTGAATAAGACGACCATTGTATTTTCAATTTCAGTAGATAAGGCGCCAAAATACTAATGAGATTATTTTTAAGTATAGTTTTCAACCCTATTGATTGACCCTTTCAAAAACGCACTCAGTATCAATGATACACTAAATATCATGGAGTCATCTGAGCGCCCGTGCTACGTTTTCCACGCTGCATATTTAATTTCATGCTTAATAATTTCATATAAACAATTTCTCGAACCAATAGCAATAATTAACTCAAAGTTGTTCCGCGTTAATTGCTTTTGAATATCACAATATCTGCAGACATAATTTTCAGGTACGCAAAAGTACGCATCTTGAGAGTCCCATTATAAGCAAAAAATTATCTACAGGTTAGAAACCACAACACAAAAGCACCCGAGATCCAGAAACTGTAAGCAGACATAAATACATACCTTTGAATTTTAGCCAACAGCATACCCGGTACTAACCTAACAGACATGCATTCTGAAATATTATTTTATAATTATTTTTGTTGCAGTTTCCTTACAGTATTTATCCTGGGGTTTGCATATAACTCTGATCCAGGACACTGTACATTTGCAGCGTCAGCACGTAACTCACAACAGATCAGATGGATTCTAATTCAAGCAAGCAAGTGGAAATCAACTCGCATCGAGCCACGGCCACAGCGCTGGGAGTGAAGACGTCTCGAGAATGACACCCAATATAGCCTGTACTGGTGCGAGCAGTGTGTTAGCAATGAATATACAACATTCCAAGTTATATGTAAATGTTTAAGGCAAAATGCTGTAGAACGTACTTCTCTTTCATTATGAAGTTTTTTGTAAAAATAACTGCTTGGCGAACAACCTCAATTAAAGGAATACTGTGGACGCCAAGCAGCTGTGAACCCTGCCATTCAGTGGTATCAATAAATTCCTGCCCTCACCTTCATTTTTATCCTTCCCTGCAGTTGAGAAAGTTTTCGATACTCCCCTAGTCAACACCGCCCTAAATGTGGCATTATCTTGAACGAAGTTCTAATAATCGGTGGCAGAGGCCGACAGCTGCAAGCAAGAGTTGAATGTCAATTACACAGAAATGTGTAGCGCAAGTGGTCGGGTTTCCAGACCATATACAGGGTGTCCCACAAAAATGTCCCCGACTTCCACAAAAATGTTCCCGACTCTTTAATTGATTATATCTCCGCTTTAAATTAACATATTTTAATTTTCTTTTATTTCACAATGTAGTAAATTTTGTTTTCTTTTCGAATAATTATAGTTTTCGAAAATTGGTTGACTAACCGCTTCACACTAATCGATTTACTGAAGGGGGTAGAAAAACTATTGGTTCAAAGGAAAATTTTGAAAAAGAACACTGGTGTTCTTTTTCATTTCTCAATACCTACTGTTAAAAATAATTTTACAATAATGTATCCTACATACCAACAAGTATTTTAACCCTCTGAGAGGTTATTTGCTTATTAATTTCATCATTTGAACACCCCCTAAAATGCAGCTGACTAAAGAGCAAAGAATTTTCATCGTATTGGAATATGAAACAACAAAAAAAATGTGAACAAGTTAGAAGAGCATTTAATGAAACATTCCCGGAAAGGAACTCGCCCGATAAGAAGACTGTGTATCGCACAGTTAGAAAATTCAATGAACATGGAAGTATCAGTAACCGATACAAAGGAAACTCAGGAAGGAAAATAATTCAAAGAACCGAAAATAACATCGCAATTGTCCAGCGAGCGATTACTGAAAATCCTACAACCTCTGTCAGGCGCAATGAGACCAACCTCTCCAAGTCTACATTCCATAGAATTTTAAAGAAAGATATTCGTCTTCATCCGTACAAGATGAATATCAAGCATGAGTTACTGCCCTGTGACTATGGCAGGAGGAGAGAGTTTTGCAATTGGTTTATTTCGAAAGATCAAAGGTTTACGACCGTTCTTCTCTCTCTGACCGTTCACGTGAACAGACGCACCAGAAAATTGCTGCTCAAATTATTTAAAATGTGACAGAAAGACAGTACTACCAAGCATCTAAATCAAACTGACATCCCCGTGAATGTGCCCCCCATCAAACTGGAAAAAAAAGTGACCTAAAGTTTCAATGTGTGCAAATTTTAAGCAAAAATATAGTAATAATCCTGTCCAAATGCTTGCAGTGTCTGACTCAGTGACAAAAACGTAGGTAGGCCTACGAACGGCCCTCGCGCTGCGAGCAGAGCTCCCTTACCCTTCTCTCTACCCTCCCTTGCAAAGAAAGCTCACGCAGTTAAAGCATTAT